>CM053764.1:133671652-133717270 GCA_028658305.1 Pachyuromys duprasi
GGTTCTTCCCAGATCCGCCTGCGGACTCACACACTGACTGAGTTTTTGCTGGTGGAAGCGTTTGGCCCGCGCCCCCGCAGTGTGCGGACTGGTCAGAATGGTCCCTCAATCCACTCAGTTTGTGGTGGTTCCCGCGATCGGTTCGCACCAGCCACACACCCGTGGGTTGATGCAGAACTCGGGATCCTCCCAGATCCGCGGGCGGACTCACACACTGACTGAGATTTTGCGGGCAGAAGCGTTTGGCTCGCGCCCCGGCAATGTGCGGACTGGTCAAAATGGTCCCCCAATACACTCAGTCTGGTGTGGTTCCAATGATCAGTCCGAACCCGCAGCACACCCGTGGGTCGAAGCAGAACCCGGGTGCAGTGTGCGCTCGTAGGGTGCAGTTCAGTGAAAACAGCACCCGGCTCCTCCTGAGACTGCCCGGGAGACTGTGCGATCCAGTCTATAATGGTGGGTGCGGGCGCCCAGTGCAGCCGCCCGTCCAGATCAGAGCTGTGAGCCGCTGGTCCCCGGGAAATTTCTCCAGGTAAGAACTGGGTGTCCCTAGGGTTTTCCCACTTGATTTTCTCACCGTAGGAGTTCCGCTCACCTGGCACTCACAATGCTGGCGTTTTAGGTCCCAGAGTTCAGTCTCCTGGTCACTGGGTTGTTTCTGCTCTCCTACTCCTCAGACACAGTGTTCTCTTGTTGCAGCCACCTTGGATCCCTCTACGTTTAATTTGTAAGCTGAACTTTGTCATAGGTATATGTGGATAAAGAGAAACCGCATAGATAGAATTAAGCATTTTCTGATTTCTCAGAAACCCACTGGGAAGGGTCTTGGACTCTGTTCCTGTGGACAATGGGAGACAGTATTCAATCCTGACAAGAGTTTTACACTTATCATTTTCTCTGCAAGGTAAAAGAAACCCTCCTACAGCAGCTGTGGTTGTGTCATGGTGCAGATAAGAGAGCCTTCTGATTACCGTTGCTCTGCCCATTTCCCACCGGCTGAGCTTAGCACCCCGACTTTAAATTCAAGATCTTGTTTGGCTTGAGCATGTGAACTAGAGTCCTCCATCTGTATTTGCTGTCCTATCAAGCTCCTTTAAACACAAGGAAGAGTCTGGAAACAAGGGGTATTAGTAGCATTTGCCCCAGGAAACAGCAGTAATGGAGAGGAGAGGGTAGAAAGTCCAGTCCCTTGCAATGGCCTCCTTCCCTGCCCTGAAAAGGCTGTAGGGCAGCTCTCTGCCTAACCGTTAGGAATGGTCCAACTGCAACTTCTGAAATACAAAATTGTTTAGATTAAGTCCATAACAAGAAAGTTTTGTTGTTGTTTTTTTTGTTGTTGTTGTTTAAATATCTTGGGCTCATCTGAAGATGAAGAAAAAGGAATTGCCACCTGGCCACATTATTTCAGAGTTTCAGTACTTGCTTCAGTGTTGACAGCACAATGTCCCCATTCATGCAGAACTATGTCTTGGTGTCTGTGGGCATTTACAGTTTGCTCACTCATTTTCCCCCAGTACTTTCCTTTTCGCTGAGTTTAACATTTCAGTAGGGTAGTGGGCTGAAGTGTTTGCCCATGGATAGTCTCTGCGCTCTAATTTACACTGCAGCTGTGCCGAGTGAGCGACGTGTTTACACAAAGACCAATGTGTGGATACCTTTTCACTAGCAACTGGACTACAGCTAGCCAAAAGCCTAGTGTGGGGTCATAAATCTCTCTGAGTGAGCACAGAGACACACAGAGCACACCTTCCCTGCCTCGTCCTGCTCATGCATCTGAATTAAACCATCAGGCAAGGAGGAAGGTGAAGTCCTGCTAATGTGTTTGCACTAATGGGCCAGAGGAATGTCTGGCTTAGAGAGAGCATGCCTGGTTCTGTGTTCCCTGCAATGCTTATCCCACCTTTGCAGGCCAACCCACATGTTTCCCCGCTCTGAGTTATAACCCAGAAAGACACATGCTGGCCGGGAAAATGGGGAGAAATAACTGCTTCAAAGAAAAGAGTCACAAATCTCCTTAGGTCGCCAATAAATAAGAGGGACTTCTGGCTGATGCAGGGCTGGATCCAGGAAAAGCTGCAGGGCTTAAAATGGCTTTGTGGAGTATGTTGTTGATGGGATGGAGGCCTGAGATATACGTGACTAAATCATGTGTCCCATTCTTGGGACATTTACTTATGAACAACAAACCTTTTCATTTGCTTTATTTATGGCCTGTGAGAATGGGGGATTAAAAGCAGGAAGTGAAACTCAAACTTTTATAAGAGATGTGAACAGCAGTGTAATGGATCAAATGTGTATATTCACGGAGTCACTTCCCAAAGGCGTGAACATCAGCAGACGGCTCTGTTCAGAACAGAGTGCTCTGCCTCAGTTTCTCTTTTACAATTGCTGTCTCTTTGGCAGGCAGAAGGGAAGAGTTTGTTTTCTTTTGTTTTATGCTGCTCTAGACCCCTGAACTGGTTTCACCAGTGATCTTAGATTTGAAGGTCTCTGAGTTTTTTCATTTTAGTCCAATTTCCCCTCTCCCTATTTGTGACTGGAAAGCATGAATTGTTATGTTGTGCAGGTAATTAAACTGGCCTGCCCTCAGAGGCCTTTAGGATCCTGACAACATCCTATGTCACTACCTGCATCCTATGTCATCACCTAGGCCAGCTCCAGATATAACTCTCCTGCCCTCTCTCTGCTTTGCTTTCTCTCCTAGGGTCCCTCTGCCATCCCCCTCCCCCTTCTGCTACATTCTCCCACCGTCTCTGTCTATCTCTGTCCTGTCTTCCCCCAAATAAATCTCTTCTTATTTAGATCTGTTGAACGCTTGGCATTTTAAAATTTATATCATAATATGGGTACTGGTTTTAAAGCCAAAGATTTTGTGCACACTTTCCAGTGGCCTTAGTGTGAGTGAGTGCAGGCTGCTTCCCTGTCACATAGCATTGGAAAGTCAGGGCGATTATACCTTTGTGTGGTATACCTACTAAGGAGGAACACTTTCACAGGGATATTAATCTTCAGTCAACTAAATGTACTAATCTCCATTTAGGTTTTTTTGGGGGGTTGGGCAAGTACCCTCTTCATATGCATTTTTCCCCCTAATGATGCAGTTTTGCATCTTTGATGGGACTTGAAGCACACAGAGGATAAAGTGAAATGAAAAGGCCCCCTGTAATTGTTCACTGTCCAAATGCCTGTGAGCGGGAGATGGTTGGTCTCTGCTGCAAGTCTAGAGGGAGAGGAAAACTTACCTTCCATCTCACTTCTACCTAATACCTCTTGTTTGAAAATATCCACTCTGTATGTGTAGGCTTCTTAAAAGCCAGTTGGAAGCGTGCTTCGGTCTTTCACTGTGTAAGGACTGCTTCTCAGCTGCTTCAGATTTAAATCTTGGGGATCCCACTGTGTGCCAAAAGCTTACTCAGACATTCTTCCGTGTGAATGTAATATTCTCAACATTTATCAGTGAAAAGGCATGGTTCTGAAGAGAGGGCTCCTCTGTCGCGAGATGTTACCCAAGCACTGCTCCTGTGACCTGGGGCAGCCTCCCTGTCTTTGGAGATTCCACAGGTACCTAGCTAGTTCCCTTACAGAGGCCTGGAAACTGCTCTCTGCTTACTGCCCTCTCTGGCCCACTTCAAGTTTCTGTCCTGAGTCAGAGTCCCTCCCCAGGGATGTTCTTTTGGGGGCGGTGCAACAATGTAAGGAAACAAAGGAAAGGCACCAGGAAGTGTGCAGCTTGCCTCTTTAGCCTGTGTGTGTGACCCCGTGACCTGTGCAAGGTTCCTCTTTCCTTCTGACTCCTAAGAGGAAAATAGCAACATGTAATTGCTGGCACCCTTTCACACAAGCGGGTTGGATGAGAGTTATATGGGGAGAAGTGAAGTTTGGTCCCTTCTTCCTTCCTGTTTTCCTCCCTTTTCTCTTTTTGTTTAACTGTTTAACTGAGACAAGGGATAAGTGTATTATCTTTGAATTTCAGCTGTTTCTCCTGCCTCTGCTTCTCCAGTGACCTGAGCTCACCTACACAGCCAGCTGGGATAGATATTTACCCATTATTGTGTACAGTTTCCTAGTTGTGTGCAGTGTAGCCTCTAGGACAGTGGTTCTCAACCTGTGGGTTGTGACCCCATTGGCAAACTTCTGTCTCCAAAAATATTTACATTAGTTCACAACAACTGTAGCAAAACCACACTTACGACGTAGCAATGAAAGTAATTTTATGATTGAGGCTTACCACAATATGAGAAATGGTGTTAAATGGTCAGAACATTAGGAAGGTTGAGAACCACTGCTCTAGGGGAAAGATCCATTTATCAGTGTTCCTTTTACTATGCTTCTAGTCAGTTGAGAGCCAGCTTTTCAGATATCTGGTATCAAAAACTGTTGCCAAATACCCTTGTCTTTCTGCTGGCTGTGCAGATCTTCAAGGAGGTCATGAAGAGGGATAGGAATGAAGGTGGGTTGCTGAACATGAAGAAAGTTATTTAGGAGTGTTGTTTTTAACAAGATCTCAATTGTTCAATTTTACTAATAAAGTCTAGGGAGCCAGATGCTCAGGAGAAAGCCTGCTAGCTCAGAGAGTCAAGGAAAGCACCCAGCTGACCTTCCTCCTCAGCTGATGTCCCAAAAGAAAAGGAAACCCCCTTCCTCAAAGAAATCCTCAAACTCAGTGCCCCTCCCTTCTACTTCCTGTGGCTCCCTCTATCTGTCCTTATTACTTCCTCTCACTCTCTATGGTTTTTCTCTTTGTTCACTCCCTGTCAACTGGTTGCTTGCTTTGCGACTTGACCTATGGTTGATATAATTTTATCCTATTCAAGCAAAAATTTCTTGAGTTAAAGGTGTATGCTAGGGGTGAGCCACACCACAACCAGAAACAGGTTTTTCGGCAAGCAACACCATCTCAGGATTTATAATGGGATACTGCAATACAGGAGTCTCCTTTCATCAACTCCTGCTTTCATTTTGTTCCTATTTCAGTGTTCCTTTTCCTCAAAGTGGAGGACTGGAAGGAATGATGTGCAACTTAGCATAACTTAATCTGACCTCTGAGGCTTCCACCAAGATGGCTACATTTTTGCTTTTATTTGTCCATCTTTCCTCTATACTTCATTTGTTGAGACCAGATTTGCAGGCTCCTATTTAAGACTATTTCTACTGACTGACTGAGTGGGTCTCCTGGAGCTACAGTCCTCAGAAGTAAGCCCCACAGTCTGCTTTGTTTCCAGCTGTGTGACAAGACATTCTGACAAAGAACAATTTAAGGGAGATGGTATGAGTTTTAGCCCACAGTTCCAGGTTCACTGGGGCATCAAAGTCAAGGCAGCAGGAACTTAAAACAGCTAGCCAAACTCACAGTGAAGAGAGATGGAGGGTGAGCGCATGAGTGTTTAGTACCACTCATCTTGCCTTCTTCACTCTGACACATTCTAGACCCCAAGTTCCAGGAATTATGTTCCTTACAGTGGCTGGGTCTTCTTGCTTCAATTAACATAATCAAGACAGTTCTCCACAGACATGTCCAAGCACCAACCTGATGTAGTATCTAGAGTATCTAGAAAGGTTGACAGTTGAAAGTAGCCATCAAACCCACTTACCGGAGCATCATAAATGAGTAACAACCAGAACCTCAATGGAAAGGCCTGGTGTTAATGATTCAGGGATATCTATATGGTCAGGACTCTGACAACAGGTGAGTCCAGGCCATGAATGTGGATTCCCAGACTGAACCCTAAAGACCTCCAGAAGCTTCCAACCTCTAACACACCCAGCTTCAGAGCAACCAGCCAGAGGTGCTCCCACCCCTGAAAGGTGGATGTTCCCTGTTCCTTGGGCAAGCAAATGGAACCATAGCAGGAAAGCAGCTAGGAAAGACATCCCGATGACTGAAAGGCAGAAATACATACCTCAAAGAAGCCTCCTAGCCAACTTGGGCAGTGAGTATGGCTGAGATTGAATGAAGGATATAAGAAAAGTCAATTCAGACTGTGGTCCTTACATCTGTAGGAGAGAGAGACAGACACAGAGAGAGGCAGACAGACAGGCAGGCAGACAGAATTTACCAATGTGCAAGAGCTTCCCTTTTTGTATAAACTGTTGCATTTTTATTTTAATCTTCATTTTTCCCATGGTTCATCTCTTGTATGTATATACCTATGTACATATGCATGTATGTATATGTATGTATGTGTGTAGCCTGAGTATAATGATGACCTCTTCCCTAGCAAACTGTAAGATCCACATTCATAGATGATACAATATTGTTAATTGTGGCCATGCTTTTAACCAATCCCTCACCATCCCTGCCTCTATGTCCTCTTTCCCCAAACCAGACAGGGGTACCACATTCTTGCACTGTCTTTCTAAGATCCCACACCTGAGTGAGATCATGAGGAGTTTGTCTCCCCATGCCATGATTTATTTCACTTAGCAATAATCACCATATTTATTGTTAACAAGTGACATTTCATTCTTCTTGTGGCTGCTTAATGTTCCATTGTGCAATCATACCACATTTCCTTTGAACATCATTGGACACCTATGTTGATTCAGCACAGCATCGCTGCTGACAATATTCCTTAACTTTTCATTCAGTGATAATACCCAACTTTTAACAACAAAGCTAATTAAAATAATTATGGAATGAAGCATTTAGAGATAGGCAGAACTTTCAGAACTAAAACCATCTTGAAATCACATTGTTTAAATGTTGATATTCAATGAGATTATTTTACATTCAATTACTTAATACATTGATAGATTATTTTCAATTCTATTAAAACGGAAGAACTGTAGAGAACCTGGGCCTTCCATTTGACAAGTCAGCACTGTAATGTTCTGTCTGAATTTGACTCATATGTGAGGAAAGTAAAAACTAAGTTGTGTTTTACAGGTCATAACTATACTCACAACATTTTTCTTTTTCATAACGTTTCTGGTGTCGGTGTCTCCTGTGCATCTTCTGTTTTTTTGTAAGTGAACACCATGTGACAAATGCTACTGGTGATATGGAATTTATGCTCCACATAAAGAAAGCTATAAAAGACAAATGTCATGCAGTAAAAGATGTTTGGAGGGATGGTGAGGAGAAAATCCTCACCTGGATCAAAAAACAAGAACCCTCTACTGAAACTCAGAGTTCTCCAAGAGTGGACAAATAATAAAAGTGAAAATAGTTTTATTCTGCTTTCTTCTTCTCTCAAAAGGATGTAAGCATGCTTGGATTGAGCAGATGTGGTGGTTCGGTAAGGCAACATGACCTCTGCTCATTTCCCCAGTGTTTCCCTCCACTAGCACACACAGAAATGTGTCAGAGCGGGGTTTCTTCAGGTTTCTGCAGAAATGACAGGATCTCCAAGGTTTGATTCATGTTTTATGCGAAGGATGACCTCATAAACACCAGCCTGAGTACTTTTGAAAGCTTGGTAACCTCTTTATGAAGAACTTAAATTAGAGTGAATGCTATTTTTATAAATATGACCTTTTGAGAATTTGCATGAATTTCCCATAAGATATGTTAGGAGAGTTTTGGCAAACACACACCAAAAGGAAATGTTTATGACAGTTTGGGTTAAGTGAAGCCACAAAGCACAGTGTTATGCTAAAATACAAAGAAATAATGGCAAAACTTTTTGTTTGCTTATTCATTTTAAATACAGGCCTTGATACATGGCTTTGCTTGAGAGGAAAGATAGTGTATGTGTTATGTGTTAGAATGCAGAACTGAGAGAGGAAATTGGGCTGTAATTACCTTGAGCTATTATTGTCCTAAGATTGTGGATTATTGACTATAGTGCAGTGTTATTCACTTAAAATACTAGCTGAGGGATGGAGATATGGCTCAATGATTAAGAGCATCTTGATGCTCTTACAGAGCTCAAGGTTTGGTTTCTAGCATCCATATGGAAGTTTACAACTCTCTGTAATTCCAGTTGCAGGAGATCTGGCTCCTTCTTCTAGCCTCCACAGGCACCAGGAACATATGCAGTGCACTTACATTCATGCAGGCAAAACATCCATATAAAATAAAAATTAACAAGTCTTTTAAAAATACTAGCTGAGAGGGCTGGAGAAATTTCTTAGCTGTTAAAAGTGCCTACTCTTCTAGCATAGGGCTTGTGTTTAGTTTCCTGGACCCACATCGAGCAGCCCACAATCACCTGTAACTTCAGCTTCAGGGAATTTATCACAGGACCCACATTGAGCAGCCCACAATCACCTGTAACTTCACCTTCAGGGAATTTATCACACTTTCCTGACTTCCCTGGGTTTCAGAACACACATGGCATATACTCATACAGGTATTCACACATACACATAAATAAAAATAAAGACATGGAAAAAATCTTAGTCAAGAACCTCCATGCTTGTGGCTTTTATCTACACTTACTAATATGTGAGATACCACATAGACTACTTGGTTGTAGTTGTGCAAACAGATTGTAGTTGTGTTGATCCTTCTGAAGATGCCTTGACCAACTTATGGACCCATAGTGTGTGTCCCAGTATGATAGCTGATTTATAGCAAGGTCTGGCATGCTGATACAAAGCCAAAATCATTTTTTTTGCCACAAGGGCTGAATTGATATCATCTTCCCCACCAGAATTCCAGGTATTTACTTCATTAATGACTTTCAGTGAACACAACAGAACAGGTATCAAAACAGGGGATATTCAACTTCACGTCTGTAACTGACTCAAGACATACGCAGCCACAAACTAGCAAGGAGTAATGAAACCCATGACACTAATGTCCTCTGAGAAGTTTTATAGTGAGGTCTAGAAGAGTAAGCACCTGTGAATTACATATTAACTCATAAAGATGCTGTGCTCCTGCAAGGCTCCTGATGATCGTCACAGAGAGACTTCGCCACAAGAACTCCCCTTGGATCCAACCTTTCCTTTGATAGGCTGGATTAGGTCAAGGTTGCTTATGAGTTTTCATGGTGCTGTGACTTGCCTACATTCTTGAAAGAAAGTACACCAGCAAAGAAGAGTGGTCACGGAAAGGTTATAATTTGCACTTTCTAGCGTTCTTCATCTATTAAGTTCTTTACCCGTCTGTTATTATTTCACTAAATTTTTATCACAAGTCATCTCGTGGAGTTCACAGAAGAGCAGGCACATTAGAGTCTCCTGCAGCCACCTTAGAATTCCAAGTCTGCTTGAGAACTATACTCCATATGGTAAGTGTGGTAAAAGTCTGAGGTCAGCTCTCTGAGCATCTGTAATACTTGGGAGACTTGTCAAACTCCCATGCACCTGGCTTTGAAATAAGTGGAATCACAGTTACTGGAAATGTCTTCTGAAGTCACCTTTCATTAGAAACAGGCAGAAAGTGAATCTACAAATGTGTATCAGAAGATAATTTTGTTAAGTAGATCTTAGAGCGTACCATGGAGGCAATACAAGAGCAGCCCAACATGCCGAGCTTGAACAATAAAGATATGCTTAAAGCTTTTCTGTGTCAGAAAAAACATGACTTACTTTGCCACATGTTGTTTCTCTCTATTTTCATGGTTCCCTGCAAAGAGTAGTCAGCCATATGGATAACAATATTTATTCAAATGTGTAACCCACCTGCGGCCTTTTTCATATATCATAGCATATTGTTCGGCAAGACAGTAGTCTCAATTCCCTGCTATCCCTTGCTACATTTACAATATTATAGTGTAGTATATGTCACTACAACCATCTTCCCTGTTTCCTCTGTGAGTCTTCCATCTAAGCTGTACTCCTCTGTACATGACAAATCTGACCTCTCTCTACGGATGAGAAATTGGAACTTCCCGTCCTTTCTGGGTCTTCAGTCTCCAGTCTTCTCCATCCCCTTGGATCAATGAAGATACTCACATTCCACATCTGAAGGTCCACTTTCCTAATTGTCCCTGCACATATTTCTGTGGCCCCACCACTGCCTGTCTTTGTTACCCCTTTACCCCTCTGTCAAACTGACCTTAAAAGCTGAACTCTGTCCTTGTTTCCTCTCCCCAATTTTCCACTCTCAAAACTATTCTTTCACACAATAATCCCCAGCATGCCACTGAATTTTACTTCATTTAATTTTGGAGCCTCGCTGATGGAACGCAGGGAGGTGGGCATTCTTCCAGCAGATGCTGTGCCGGAGGATCACTTCCTGCTCTCTGCTTAAACTTCCCTACTTTGAGTCACTGACTTCTTCCAGAGGCCCTGGATACATCAGCACCTCTCCCCAAACTTGGCCACTCATTCCTGAAAACCATCTCTATTCACATTCTTGTGCCTCTCTTTTAAAAACTGAGTTTCCTCTCTGGGCCTGCTTTTCAAATGCTGTGGGTTTTCTCCAGATTCTATTTTTTACTATCTTGTGATAAAAGAAATGTAAACATTCTTGCTGAAGTAGATGCATAAAGAATAGAAAGGGCCACGTCATGGGAACGTCACGAGATTGGATAGACTGTGACAACATGTCAACTGTAATTTTACTAATCACATGAAGACACTAAGTGTCCTCACTTAGAGTTCAGTTTCCTCACTGCTCTGTGTCCACATAAAAATGCAAGTTAGCTACTAGCCACAGCATTTAAGTTGTGTTTTTAAACTCTTGTACTTGCCGCTCTTTTAGATTATTTCCATTGTTCATGTTCGGGAGGTGCCAGGAATTGTCAGTCCATAAGCATTCTTATAACTTCTTTATTGACCAGTCCCCTATTTCTCAAAAGATACAATCCCATGAGGTTCCAAGCTGCCTATCAATCTCCAAACATACTCCCCTCCTATTGCCTAGTTATGTGTGGATGCATGTTTGGATGTGGAAAGACAGTAAAGAAGGAAGTCATGAAAAGGAAGGGTGATGATGATATTGATGTGAAACACATGTGGCCTCCTAAAAATGAAGTATCTATGTGTAGATCTGCCCTTTATATTAAAGTTGGTGTTTTTAAATTAGAGGAAAAGAAAGAAATATATTTGTACATTCTTTATGGGGAGTAGGTTTGCTTGGTTTCGGTGGGAGATACACAGAGAATTCTAGACTCTGAGCTACATAGTTCAGTAAAATTGACGGGCTGCTAAATGTTCTATGATTCTTGATAATTGATGTGTGTGTGTCTTTTCCATACGTCTATAACTCCTTCAATGGGAGCATTTCAGACTGCAAGTCAACTTGTATTTTAAACCAGAAGTCAAAGATTATTTCTAATCTATTATTTAATGAGAGGATTTGTATCTCATTTTAGAATACTTTGAATGTCAGTATTGGTCAAATAAAAGAAAAATCTACTTCTCTCTTAAAGTTTCATATTCTATTCATGGCTAATCTTAGTCTTTTTTTTTTAACTAGGTTTGAAAATCTTTTCCTTTCAAACGTTTAAAAAATGATGTAAATTAAGCCTCTGGCAGAGACTGTATGTGAATAATTTCCTGGTACCTGAGAGTTTTCTCACTAAGTGCTATGCCAGGTGGCATGTCTGCCTGCCTGAAAGCTCCTACGGTATATGAAAATATTCCTGTTTTATAGGAATATGCTGGCAAAGCCATCACATCATAGATTATTACTCCTTTTCTGCTAGTTATTTCAAAAGAGCAGAGACAAGTCTAAGTTCAAATTATTTCAGTGTCTGAGACACACAGTATAAAACCATTCAACTAGAAGAAACATATGCTTGTCTGATTCTGGTTTCTTTTCTTTTATATCTTGAAACTATAAGTAAAATTCAGTTACTTTTGTTTCTACAGTTTGAGTACAAAATTGGTTGAAAGAATGACAGCTGAAAAGAGGCAGCAAGGAGACATTGTAATGACAGGAACTCCCATAGTGATGAGAAGATGGAGAAGTTTGATTTTCTGACAATAACATTTATGAAAAAAATAACACTGTCTTGAAATCCTCTCATCATCATATCAAAGAGCAGGACCCATGAATGATCTGTCTGAGGAAACAGAGACAAGCGGACACAGAGTGGTCATTAGAATGCTCATGCCTCCCTTCAAACAAACTTTTCTGATACCACAGAAAAAAACAGAAGAAGCTCAACCCCAGCTTGTATGGACCACATGTCCATATTGACATATTTTTATATGGTTGAAACTTTGCTGTGCATTTTTGGTATTTAACAAAATCAAGGGAACCCACAGGCTCGATGAGAGAGAGAGAGCTGCAATTTACTCACTTCGATGCTTCTATGATTAATGAGCAATCCAGAGAGCAAAGCAGGATAAAAGACTGAATCCCATACTATAGGCAGATGGGGTGGAAGAGAGTGATAGGAAAGAGAATGAGAATGAAGTTCTTGCTACAACTGAATGCTGCTAACTAGGGAATATAAAGAACAGAAGCTTAAACAGCTCCCACTTCTAGAGCCTGGGAAGTCCAAAAACATGTTGCAGCCTCTGTTAAAAGCTTTTGTCTGCACCATAGCATGGCAGAGCCCCTCACATTGTGAATGAGGCACCAGCATGAAGTGCCAGGTCCAGTCTCTTTTTTTTAATAGCCAGTAAGACCATTAGGGACACCCAACAAGTGGTTCAAGCACCCAAGCAGTCAAAGAAGGCAGTACCTGAATACAGTGCCTAACATTTGACCAAGGCAGAGTGAAGTTAACATTAACCTGAACCTCCATTTTCTCACCTAAAAGTAGAATAGAATAATAGTACTGACCTCATTGGATGTTTGGAAGAATTTACTTAGCTAATACTTTGTATGAGTTTAATGATGTAAGCTGTTTTCTTTTTAACTTAGGGAAAAATAAACACCATAGAGCTAATGATGAAGGCAACTTTCTCAGCAATAGATCTAAACAGATCCTGAGACTCACAGCTCAGGGAGACTTGTGGAAGGCTGGTGGGGGGGGGGGATGCTAGAAGAGCTTGGAAGGAGCAGGAATTCACAAGAAGACAAACAGAGCCAACTAACCTGGGCCCAAGTGCTCTTGCGGAGACTGAAGCACCAAGGACCATGCATGTACTGGACCTAGGTCCCCTACACATGTGTGGCCAATGGGTAGTTTGGTCTTTATATGGGTTCCCTAGTAAGGGAAGCAGGGCCTGTCTCTGAAAAGACTCTGTTGCATGCTTTTCAATCACTGGTCCATGCCAGGTGGGATTCTAGTGCTGAGAGGGGAAGTGAGCACAAGCCCACCATTTTTAATCCAGAAGCTGTCTTCAAGTTGATAACCACTCGCAAAGAGGAGGTTAATTTTTTTTCCCAGTGTAGTCTCACTGGTGATACAAACCACACTTAAGGGGAAGCTCCATGCCTAACTGTAGGTAACACAAAACTGGAAGTTTTGCTTTTTCTCTCACAGGTACCTTTTACTTTTGCGCAAATGTGTGTGTCACAGTGTCCATATGTGTTTCTTGTGCTTCTTCTTTGGCTCTTTCCCCTCTGTCCAATTTGTCCTATTCCAGTTTGTTTGTATTAAATTTATACTTGTTATTATTGTTGTTATTTTAGATGCTTGTTTATATTTTAATGAAAAAAAGGAAAGAAAGGTTGTGTATTTGAGTGGGTGAGAAAGTGGGAAGGACCTGGAAGGAGTTGTAGAAAGAGAAACCATATCAAAATATACAATATGAAAAAAATCTATTTTGACAATTATCAAATCTCACTAATAGGGTGTTGGTAAATTGGATAATCAGGTAAAAATAATTATTACAAAGCCTGATGACTGGGGTTCAGTCCCCAACATCTACATGTTGGAAGAAGATAACCAACCCAAGTTGTCCACCGACCTCCACACTTGGATTGTAGCGTGCACATGCTCCCACCACCACTAACATGAACACACACATACACACAAATAAACCCATGTAATTTTTAAAAAGCTAATAAGCTGACAGAGATATAGGCTGAGAGGCAAGAGGAAGAACATTTCTTGAAAGGAGCAGTTCCTGAAGTGTCCATCAGGGAGACAATGTAAGTGTGCTCTCTAGGAGTCACCTCATGCTTAGAAGTGCTGTGGAGTTTTGTCAGCCGGGGAATGCACAGGCTGGGTACTAGAGCTGCCTTCTCAAGTGGATGGCATTAGACTCTGGCTTGACTCCATCCACACTCGACCATCTTCCCCTGTACCTGATAACTGTTGAATAGGATGTCAGTGCACTAACACTAATGGGCAGGTTTTAAAAGCGAAGAATCATAATTCATGGTTTCTAATTACATTGGAAAGGGGGGGAAAACCTGGTTTCTAATTACATTGGAAAGGGGGGGGGGAAACCACTTCCATTGTGAATTTCATCTCTTTAAGTTATAAATTCTTTTGTATTGTCTGCCTTCTCTCAGAAAGCATGCTCTGTTTTAGACTTTTGTGGGTGCAATGACCCTCCTTACTGGGGACGTGTTCCAAGACTCCCAGTGGATATTAAGATGGGAATAGCACAAAGCCCTACAACTTAAGTGTTTTCTCTTATATACACATTTGTGATAACATGTTACTTCTACACAAGATTCAATAAAGTTACTGACAATAACAGCTCATAAAGTAGAATAATTACGGCAATCCACCTTAATGAAAGTCATTTAAAACTTGTGAGCCGTTTACTTTTGGAATTTTCCATTTAATATTTTAGACCACAGATGGCTGTGGGTTCCTGGTCCTGCAGCATGGAAAACCACAGGTGAGGGACCCCTGTGAATCTCATTTGAAGTGTTCAATCGAGGAAGTCCGCTGTGCGCTTTTGTTTTCTCTGCTGTTTTTGACATGAGGCTGCTTTGGCAAAGGCAAATACTATCAGCTTACCTCCATAGACCAGGGCTAATGGCTTTAAAAGAATTCTTCAGCAACTGCATAATGAGCTGCCAAAAATATTCTCTGTGCCAGAGGATCTGGGTATGTCTGTTCCATTTATTGAGAATTTCTTGTTTTATCATGACTAAGTGCTCACCAAGGAACATAAAAACCCAAACCTCTAATGTATTTGGGGCTTAAGGTCAGAAACCATATTTTAATGTATCCAGGCTCATTTCTAGCACATGCAGATGGTGAGCAAGTACTGTGATTTGAAAGACATCAAGATACTAAAGAACAGACAGAAGGCATGCTACTGTCTCCATGATGCATTGACCAGTGGCTTAACCACATTTTTTCCCCAAATAGTACCAGACATCTTGAGCCAAAAACTACAGTCTCTTCTTGCCCATTTGATTAAATTTATGTTTTTCAGAAATTGCTTATTCAAAATCATTTAAATTTCACCTTGACAATAAATGAAATCAATTAGGAAAATGGTATTTCTTAGAATTAAAAGAAGAAAAAAACTGAGAATACATTGAGAAGATCTGGAAAAACAATGGAAGTGGGGGAAATAAAATATTTTGGTTTTCACTGGAAGCAGAAGTCGGGAAGAATAGCATCAAGCCCTCTCACCATTACTGCTACCCACTCCCTCTCCACTCCTGACTATCAGCTTCGCCCTCTGACAGAAGTCATTGTTCCCACTTCATAATTCGTCTAGGTGGTGGCCAGTTGAAGCACAGGACTTCTATCAAGGACATTTATTCTTCAACATTGTCTGAAGTGGTAGGGCTTCTAGAGTAGATCATATTCTTTGAAGAACTCCTGAGATAAGGATCCTCTATTGTCTTGCATGACATTCACAGAACAGAAGATATTTATGTGCAGGCCACATCTCTGGGCTGTGGGCCAAGAGAAATTCCTGGCCTGGCTAGATTTAAGTCCCACTCACAAAGCAAAACTGGAGTTCAGTGGCATCCCAGTGACATCATTCCAGAAAAATGCATCTGAATTTGACTTAAATCAGTATGTCATTGATTTCTGAAATTTAGTCTTTCATTGTGGACTTTTAAAATTATCTAAAACACTCCATTGTGACCAATTAACATAAACCCAGCCTCCTGCTGAGCACTGCCTTATGGTCCCTCAAGCCTAATTCAGCCTCTTTTGAGATTAGTCCAGACCACCCCTGGGGTTCTTTAATCTTGTGTAGTCCCCTGACCTCCACCTGCCCCTAAACATCTGTGTGGAGATTTGGAGAGAAAGCATCTGAGGCAGAGTTTTCAAGAAAGTACCGACTTCGCTGCCTTGGACTTGTGAAAATCTTCCTAGCAGCCTCTGGAGACTCCAGGTTGAAGTCTCCACTTGTGCTTGCTGAATAAAACAACATTATAACAACCTGAGGCATTCTATCATGGTTATGAGCTCATGCGTACACAACTTAAAAACTGAAGGCCAGGTAGGGGACTGTTTGCCATAGTGACTAAAATAAAATTTTATAAACACTGTGGGTTATCACAAACCCTTAACACACGCAATGTCTACCAGAATAGTATTTAATAACAGTTGGCTTGTGTGGATCCCATCTTCTGATCTTCATGTTTGCACAGCAAATACTTTAAGGATTCAGCCATCTTCCCAGCCCCCATTTTATTATTTTTAATGAGAATGAGACTCACATTTTTCTCAGCTGGACACACTGAAATGTCTCGAGTGTGGCTGCTTGCAAGGTTCAGTTTGGTACAATCCCATTTGTCTTATTGTGCTTTTGTAACATCTAGAAAAACCCTATCTCATGGAAGAAAATGAAATTGGTGGTTATTAGAGGCTAGAGAGGGTGTAGGGGCATTGGTCAAGTATAAATTACAATTTGTTGGGAGAGATAAACTCGGATGATGTATTACACAGTATTTAATCCAGCTGAACAATATATTGCTGTATTTTTTTAAATAACCACGAGTGAGGACTTCAAATCTTCATTGCAAAGGGATGCTGAATATTTGATGTGATGAATCTGATTATCTCTGTTTCTTTGTATTATTAATTGAACTTGAAACAAAAGGAAAAACACAAATAGACACAGGCCATCTGCAGACTGGATGACTTTCATTGGATCAAATTCACTGAAAGTGAGGACTTTGCGTGAATAAGTCATTCCTTGGAAGAATGAAGCAGCAAGCATGAAACTGAGTCCATGAGTGTGCTGACTGTGGTCTCCTTACCTTGCAGGCTCCACATGGGAAAAGACCTTCCGGCAGATTGGCTTTGAAAGGTAAGTAAGGCTTAGCACAGCCCACATTTAACTACTGCTATCCAGTTTTATTCTAAGTGGTTTTCCTATTGTGACTCCATAGTAACTGCTGTGACATTGTGACCTAGGACATGATGTCATTTTACATCTCTGAGCCTCACTGTCTTTGTAAAATTAGAGCTTTTTTTAAAAAAATCCTTTCTTAGTAATCTTAACACTTAAGAGATGGAGGCAGGAAGATTCTGAGAGACCAAAAAATTAAAAATTAGTGGGTATTGGTTTAAAGTTTACAACACAAGCCTGAACAAAGACCAGTCAGGTGGAGGCCTGTCTAGCCACCTGCAGGGGAGGAACTAGCCTTACTGCATTCTTTTCCTACCTACTAGAGATACAGATGCTATGAAACCAGCCTAGACTGTCAGGCCAGAACCGTTTATGGTCTTGATGCCTAAAGTAAACCAATCATTTCAAAAGCCAGTTTTCCTTACCCAAACATGTAACGCCAAAGCATGTAACCCACTGCTTGAAGTTTTTCCCTTTAAAAACCTTATTCCCCTAGACAGCCCCCTGCATTTCTCTCCTGCTTCCACGGGAAGGGTTTTGACCCAGGCTCAAGCATGTATCCAAACCCTCATGTGTTTGCAGTGGAGTCAATTCCTGGTGGTCTTTGGGGGTCTCACAAACTGGGCATAACAATTCCTAGCTCAAGATCTGCCTTAGCTACATGGTAAATTTGAGGCTAGTCTGACTATATGAGACTTTGTCTCAAACAACAACAACTAATACTAAAAACAAACAAACAAAATAAAATATAAAATACAAATAAGATAAAATCCCTACAAAGAGGAGAACTAAAGGAGACACTGAGGATTGATCTAAGAATCCTTTTCGAACAACAAAACAGTCTGAAAGATGAGCTTTGTAATTAAAGAATTCTAACAAGTTGACCTTCTTGTGCCTTCATCGCCTTGTTTTAATTCAAGTACATTTATATTTATATTGATTATTTCTAATTGTTAAAACAGCTATATCTTATAAGCTCTAAGTCAATGCTGAGATTATCTCACTTTCTCCTAAGCATTTCCAAGCCAGCATCTCCCCAAATAAAAAAAGAGATGACTCCCAGAGCATCAGGAAGGTTGTGGCACTCTCTGGTCAGTGCTTCTCCTTTGAACCACCTGCCCTTGGAACTGAAGGGAGCAAATATTCAGCTCTGAGAAAGGAAAGGGGTATTTTCTTCCAAAATTATAACATGATTACCATTCCTAAGGCAGAAAACAATAGTGTCTTAGAATCATTGAAGATCCAATTGACATTTAAACTTTCTGATCTTATAAAAAAATGTCACTTTTCTTAGTTTGAATAGCTTCTTTATTTAGATCAGTGTTCCATAAGCCCTCCTGGCTTCTTTTCTTTATCATTGACCTTTGGAGAAACTGCACTAGTTAGCTATCTTATAGAGTGGAGAATGCTGAGTATTCTGGATCATTCTGCATGGTTGCATAACTTCTTATTCTATCTACTCCATCCTGTTAATTCAAGTAGCTTCACTTTTAGCATTTGGGGACAATTCTACATCATCTTGCTATTCTTCTGACAGGTCCTTGAGCTTCGTGGTTACTCTCACAATGAGCTGTCTCATGTTGGCCCATGGCATGGTTATTTGTCCCTCTAGAGAATCCTGTATCTCTCCTGAGGAACTGTGCCTTGAAACTATATCTAAATTCTAGGGATACACCACAGCTCTAGTGTATCATTGTTTCTAGGTCCTTCCAGCAGCAGGCACTAGAAAACATACTTTCTTTAAAAATATAAATGCCCAATTTAGAATATATTTAATTCAATTATAACCTTAGTAAGTCTTCAAGTTGTCTGATTATTGACTTTCATCTTTTTTTTCATTGCAAGCATTGACTGTTAAACTTGTTTGTTTCATTTCCAAATGCATATCTTATTTTCAAGATACTAACAAGATATTAATAGTCAGACTATGAGATGTACTTTCCAGAATTTGCATAGCTTAATTTAACATTCCATTGATATGTATGATCCAAAGAGTATAAACTACTGCTGTTTGAAATTGTTTTCTTTTCTTTAAATTGTTTTTTGTTTTTTTTTTTTTGTCTTGTTTTGTTTTGTTTTTTGAGACAGGATTGCTGTGTAGACTTGCCTGTCCTGGACTCACTTTGTAGACCAGGTTGGCCTTGAACTCACAGAGATCTTCCTGCCTCTGACTCTCTGAGTTCCAGGATTACAGACATGCACTACCACACCCATCTCTTCTCTTTAAATGATAACATATAAAATTTTGTTTACAGTTTGATATCATTTCAGTGGTTTAACTTCTCTTTGAATATATAAAATTTCCAGTCTTTTACCCTTAGGAATTGTCTGTTTCTTTTCCTGTAATAAAATGCTTCAACATAAGCAATTTAAGAGGAAAAGGGTTTATTCTATCTCACGGTTCAAGGTATAGTTCTTTATGGAAAAGTCAAGGCAGCAGGTGCTTAAGACAGTTGGCCACATCAAATCTGCAGTCACTAGAGGAGAATGAATGCCTGTGGTCAGCTTTCTTTCTTTCATTTATTCAGGCTATGACTGGAGGCCGGGAGCATGGTATTGCCCTATTTTAGCCTGGGTCTTTCCACCTCAGTTAACCCAACTAAGATAATTACTCATAGCCAAGGCCAGAGACTAGTCTCCAGATGAGTATGGGTTCTGTCAAGTTGACAAGTAAGTAACACTATCACACACACATACCAAATAATAATAATAATAAAAAGAAAGAAAGAAGAAAAAGAGTACCATGAGTAGCTGCATACACATTTTTGTTGTTGTTGTTTGGTTGGTTTCAGTTGTTTTTTTTTCTAAATATCTTGAGAATATACTTATAAGTACAACAAGGGAGCAAATCCACACAGAATACTGTTTAATACACTGAATTCTCCCCTGTAAGTCAGTGTCATTACTCCCATCCGCCATGTAGGTCCATTTCCCTAGTGTCAGAATATGCTGTCACTCTTGAGTTATGTTTGAGTTTCGGGTTTCTTTTTCCCCATCTGTGAAGAAATGGTATCTCAGTATCCCTTAATAATACTTACTGAGTGAAATAACAGAATGAGCTAATAGCAAAATGAAGATATATGTATATGTGTGTGTATATATATATATTATGTGCAGGTTTATAAGAAGAGGCAGGAGGGAAGCTGGGAGAGAGGGAGGAGAAGAGGAGGAAAGACACAGAAAGAGAGAGGAAAGTGAGATGAGAGAGAGGCAGGGGTAGAGAAGAGAGAAGAGAGACGAAGGAAGGAGGAGGAAGGAAGGGACAGATGAACCAAAAAGTCTAGATTATATAGTGAAGGGCCTCTGGGAGAGGGGAAGCCCTGGCCCTGGGCTGAGGAATTTAGGGTAGAGGGTAGAGTGCACCAGCCACTTACTGCAGCAGGTAGGGACCATGGGATGTCTAAAACCAAACACTTGGGCCAATTTTCCATAAAGAACAAGTTGAGAATCTTCAGTATCTCCCAAACAAAACACTTTGTAGGGAAGCTTCTCCTGAGGCACTTCCACATGATTTCACAGTTGAAAGTAAGCTTAATTCCTGGCTCTCAGCACACCAACTTCTTACTTGAGTAACGAAGGATTCCATGACAACAGCTACCAGGTACCAAATATTTGCCAAATTATTTCTAGTTCATAGATGAGAACTTGGCAAAGTTTAATGAAAAGAGACATAAAACACCCCTCTTAAGGGTTTTGCAATCCAAGACAAAAACTCCTGTTGCTACTTCTTAATGTTGCTGTTGGATCAGGTTGCAGCTAGATACAGTGGGTTTGGCTATATTCCAAGAAAACTTTATTTACAAAAACAGGCAACTGGCAGGTTTGGATCATTGCCATCATTTATCAACTCCCAGTATGGACTATGGTCTCACAGATAACAAAGATTCAAAGAAACTGAGTAGGTTTTCCATCCACATGGAGCCCTCATGTTAGTCTGTGTTAGTTAATCCCAGGAGTTCCTGGTTCCCAATACTAGGAAATGCTGAATTTTTAAAAATGTTTTTAAATATTTCAAATGCTGTATCACATATAATTTGGGGATTACAAGTCTCTCTTGTTTTCTGTTTTGTTTCCTCTGTTCCCATGTCTCATGCTGCAAGTCTTACTGACTATTCTTATTTTATTACTATGTTGAATAAAACCAGATGGTCTAATACTGATACTCCAATACCTCCCTAAATCCACATGCTTTTAAATAAAACTACCATTAGAACACATAGCAAGTGGCATCTTTATTTTTGAATTGGAATCTCAGCCAATTGTTTTTTAATGCCTATATTGAAGATCTATTGAGAATGTTTTGTTGATTATTCAAGTTCAAATATTGCCATAAAATGCTGCTATGTTTTCTCATTTAAGGGAAAGGAACATTTTGTGTATTACATCACATCTTAAAATGGAACAGATGTCATGCTCTGGAGCTATTGTACTTTTGTAGGTGTGGAAATGGCCAGCAGAGCTATCAAATATGGCTTTGCTCTTTTCTCTCCTCAAGGTTAATCTGATCTTTGCCTTAATGAAAATTCAATTTTTTAAAATCTTAAACAAAGTCTGAGTTCCTTTAGATAGTTGTAAGAGGTGATGGCCTTTCTATGTCTAAGTCCTTTTGTGACGTTTGTTCATCTGCCTGTTGGGCAGCAAACTGTTTTTAAATGCTCACACCTAAGGAGAAGAAGTCATGTTTTCAGGTAAACACTCAAAGCTTCTCCAAGAAGGAGAAAGGCTCAGCCTTGGTGTGCTGGTGTTGTGCAGCTGAACAAGAAGCCTATGGGACCTGCTCTACCTGCCTTCCACATGCAGTGTTTAGTGGGACCATCCTGTGAGATACACTCAGATGTTTCCTTTCTGGATACCCCATGACTGTACGCACAATATCAGAATAAATTTACGTTGTCACAGTTGACATGACTGGATCCATGTTCAGCTTTCAAACAACTGCATCTTTTCCTTGGGAGTGTCATTACCATTACAGTAGTATGTTATGGCCTAAGACAGAGGCTCAAGATGTAGGTTCCTGTGTTGTTTTGTCCCGTCCAACATAATATTACAATGTTAATATCCACACAACAAAAGTAGACGCTGCTTGTCAATAAAGAAGAGATATGCTTAAAATATTCACTCAGACTATATTCAGATAAAGTCTGCCTTTATGTGCAGACTTTTGAGGTTTATGATTATAAATATGTATAATTCATACCTGTCTGCCATCCTACTCACAGTTGTGCTAGGTAGGTATGCCTGTGCACACTTATTAGCCCTCTGTATGCTCTGAGTAAGTGTTGTGAACAAGGATGGCCCATATCCTCAGTGAGTTAACACAGCACACATTTGGTTTTCATTCAGACACATGTGATGAAGACCTAGGAACTCTGTGGGGCAGGGAACATCCATGTCAAGTGTCAGTGGTGGTACTCATGCTTAAGTAAGCTGCAAGGAGCTCGGAAAAATGTGCACTGGATTTTAGATGCTTCTACCTGCAAGAGGCATTTGTCACTGCATCTCACACTCCCTAGGCAGCATTTGGGATAAAGGCAGAAAGGTATGCTAGGAATGCTGGCAAAAGGCACCACACTAAGATCAGAATTCAGGGTCTAGAGCTGTTTTCTCCCTCCAAAGTAAGCTGCGGGCTTCATCTGAGAAAAGTTTTTCATCAGGTAATTAGCCTGCCCACAGAACGACAGGTTCCTGCTTTCAGGGCAAGCTGACTGCTGCCTGTTTAAAAATAACAGGCTTTTACTGATCTCTTGCCCATTTTCACTTAAAAAGCCAAAGCTTTATTCTCAGTAAACGTGTGTTATCACTCCAAGGCTCAGATGACATCACTGTTAACATTATTATGTGTGCTTTGTCCAGTGCTTTCTTATGATTGTGGAATGAAACAGCTTGTCACTCTAAAGTACATTTTATAATGTAAAATAAAATGCTAAAAATAGCCTGTTACGATGAACACATGTTCTCTTACATTTATTCACAGTGTGGGTAGACATGATTCAAAGGCTTGGTTTTGTCTTTGGGGACTCTGCAGCCTTCTTTCTGCTGTCAGGCTTGCTGCACCCACCCACGGGATACTTCTTAATTATCACTGGCTGCTTAGTGAGGCCTTTTCTGAGTTGATGCCCAGACTTTCCCATGACGACTCTCAAGTTCTCCTAATAGGAGCTGTAATAGACTATCTGGAAACTCATTTCTAGGTCTCTCCTCATTTAGCACTTAATTCCTTAAGCATTTAAGGCCAACAGATCTTCATACCTCAGTACCCACATGGGATGGTTAATCAGATGGAGGTAGAGTGAACGAACAACTCCCTGACAGGGCTGCCCAGGGCATTTGGCTAGTGTTTGGAGGGTGGTCTTCAGCAGGACTAGAGAGGAGAGAACTAACATTTTCTCCTCGTTACTTCACAGAAGCTTGCTGGATGGTGAGGTCACCCGTGACCAGGGCAGGCCATTCCTGCTATACAGGAAAGATGACAGGGCTTTATTCTTTGTGTCATTCCTCTGACCTTCCCATCCACACAGCTCTGTTTCTAAGTCTCTTTCCTCTAGCTGCTGAGTTGATTGTCCTAATAAGTGGTGATCCCTACCTGCTCTGTTGTTGGAACATCTTGTATCCATCTGCTTTGGTGAGCCAAATTAACTGGTGAGCTATCCTGGGAAATGAGTAAGCTTCCCATGCTGCTGCAGCAGTACCCAGGAAGGTCACTCCAACACCAGTCCTCTCATCCTGCAGTGTTGTTCAGCTCTAGTTTAAGGGTCTCCCAAAGCTCTGTGTTAGAGGTCTGGTCTCCAGGGTGGCTAACATAGTAGATGGTAAGGGTTACTGCCTTCCAGGAAGAACTGAGGTAGTTCTGGAGACAGCAAATTATAATAGTCAGAGTCTATCTCTGGGTGCCTCTCTGCTTTCTGAAGAGTTTTCTCAATGTAGCCCTTCAGCCTACACATAGCCCTGTCATTGCCATCTGCCATGAAGTTGCATTCTTGCAGAGTAATTTTAATCCATCAACATGGCTGCTCTGGCAAGGGATCACATCCAAAGACTTAGGTCTGTGTGCTCTGGCTGGTATAGACATGCCCTTGGTATACACCATTAATCCCTCTGATTGGAATATAGCTAGGACACACCTTTAAACCCTCTGCCTGGAATTTTGTATACATTTTAAATCCCAAACAATGATGTCTAGTTGAGGAGCAGACAGAGTGAGGAATCAGAGAAAGATATGACAGGAGAACAGGCAGGAAGGAGAAGGTACTTAAGAACATTGCAGAGAAAGAGCAGGGGAGTTTATGGACACAGTACAGTAGAGATCAAGAGTACAATGCAGTTCAGTGAAGTTCAGTTGTGTGCTGTTGAGTTCATAGAGTTCAGAGGCAGTTTTTCCAAGCAGACCAATCCAGTAAGAAGTAGAAAGAAGCCAGTTTGAGTCAGCTTGGAGTAGAGTTTTGAGCCAGAAAAGCTGAGTTGAACCAGCCAGCCAGAGTTCAGAATGAACTAGAAAGGGTGAGCTTATTCAGCAGTAAGTCTCAGAGGCTGAAAACATTCTAGGCCTAGGTTAGCAGATGGAGGCTAGAAGCTGAGGCCTTCAATGTTTGGGCTTGCAGAAGATTAGATTGTATGGAGGCTACAAGCTTAGGCCTAGGCCTAGTGATAGTTAGAAATGTTCTGGACTGAGCTCAAGCTATATATTTGTAAAGCTTGGGTACGACCCTCATCTCATCCCCTCATCTAAGGAAATGAAAACAATTATACTTTCTATTAATATACCCTTGGCAGAGGACAAACCATCTGTGCTACTCCATTTTGGACTTTGAAGGTTCTAAAACCAAATAAACCTCTTTATTTCTTTATAAGGTAGTCTGTCTCCTTTATCATCTTATAGTTGTACAAAGCTGGCTGATGTTCCTGTTCTGTCATTTGGTCCTAACTTGTGATTCTCTCTAGGACACTCCAGTCACTCATGCCCAGCCACTTCATCTCAGAACTTCCACACTCTGAAAGCTACCCTGTAAATGTTTCTTTCCCATTTTCCAACACTGCCTGCCTGCCTCCAGGATCAAGCAACGATCATATTTCTAGTGATTTATATACCATATAATCCTGTTTTGCCTCTTGGGTCTTACATTATCCTGAGCTTCCTGGAAAAAAAGTCTCTGTCACCTATAGCCTTTGGCTCTAGCCGTAGGATAGAGAAATAAGGAAGATCAAACAGATGCTTGATAAGCAAATAACATTTTAAGTAATTATTACAGTCATTGACACAGACCCTGTGTTCATGGAATTTGTCCTTCTCGATACATTATCATTACCTTCAGCTTTGCTTTAGGAGAATGAATAAGTCCTTTGAGAATTTTTTTGAGGGGGGGGGATAGTTCTTTTTTATTGTGTTATTACTTTTATTTTTTAATTTTTTATATTTTTATTTTATATTAATCACAAGTTATGTACTTTGTATTCCAGCTGTAGCCCCTCCCGTATTCCCTCCCTATCCCTTCCATCCCTCCCTCATCTCTTCCCAGCTCCTTTCCAAGTCCGCTGATAGGAGAGGTCCTCCTCCCCTTCCCTCTAACTCTAGTTTATCAGGTCTCTTCAGGACTGGCTGGAATGTCCTCTTCTGCGGCCTAGCAAGGCTGCTCCTCCCTCGTGTGCAAGGGGGGTCAAAGAACCAGCCATTGTGTTCATGACCGAAATAGTCCCTGTTCCCCTTACTAGGGTACCCACTTGGATATTGAGCTACCATTTGCTACATTCAAGCAGGGGTTCTAGGTTATATCCATACATGGTCCTTGGTTGGAGAAACAGTCTCATAAAAGACCCCTGTGCCCTGCTATATTTGGTCCTTGCAGCCTCAGAAAGACTCTACCTAGCAGTGTATCAAAGCAAATATTAAGACACATACCAACCCTTTGGCAGAGTACAGGGAATCAAATGAAAGAAGAGGTAGTTAGTATGACCTGGAGAGGACAGGAGCTCTGCAAGGTCCTTTGAGAATTTAAGGTGAAATTTAAAGTTTTCGTTCTTCAGCCCTACAAGTTACCAACTGAGTGATCTTATGCACAGTATTTAGACATAATGAAAATGCAGGCCCTCGGGATGGTTCTCCACACAGAAGCTTAAACCCAAGAATTGACAGAAAAAAAACCACTGAGGAAAATAAGGGCTTGCACTTTTCCTTTTTCTGAAATTTCAAGCTGAGGCCATAAGTCTGTGAACTACAATATATGATAACAAACGTATTAGTTTATATCAAGATGGGTATCTCTTTGTCTTGCTTCTCGGAGGAGCTTCCAGAAAGAAAACGAAACAAAACCTAACATAAAAAGAATGACAACAACACGAGCCCCAAATCATCTCAAATCATGTCTAACAAAATGATAAGGGGCGGCCTTACCTGGAGCTTAGCGGTATGGTTTCTAAGCCAACAGGCATTTTTCACACAAAGGCAATGCAGTGTGGCCCTTTTGATTAAATGATTTACCCTGCACATATATTAGCTGTCTTAAAACAAAACAAAACACAACAAAAAGAATGGAAATCATTCTGTTGTGATGAAAGCACTTGCTGGAGTAACTATCTCAGCCTAACTCCACGATGATTTTACTTGTGAGTTCATTACAATAAACATTGGCCTTCTAGAAGAAAGACATCCAACTTTTTTTCACACAGTAGCTATGTGAACATCCCGAAAAGTTTAGTGACCTACTTTAAATTTATAAGAATTGTCAAAGTAAGGGAATAGGGTAGGGCTAGAGGGATGGCTGGGTAGATGGTTCAGTGGGCAAGAGGACGTCTTGACAGCGTGGGGCCTCTCGAAAGCCCCAGCAGCAGGAACAGCATGACGGGGGGTAGAGTAAGGGGACAAGCGAATCATGAGACCTCAGCTTTACAGCCTCCCAGCTGAAGCAGTGGGCCTTGGGGTCAGCAAGAGGCTCTGTTCAGGAAATAAGGGAGAATGAGGGGGAGAGAGAGGGAAGCTGGGTGGGAGGCAGAGAAGGTGATGAACAGGGAGGGAAGCAGGAAGAGAGGGAGAGAAGGAGGAAAAGAGAAGATACTCTGCTTTATTTTTTCCTGCATGTGTGGTGTGGGTATGTGGTGTGTATGTATGTGTGTGTTGTATGTGTGGTGGGGGGGTATGTTTGTGTGTGTGTGGTGTGTGTGTATAGTGTGTTTGTATATGTGCAGTGTGTTTGTATGTGTAGTGTATGTATGTGTTGGTGAGGTACAACTGTGTGTGATGTGTGTGTATGGTATGAGTGTCTGGGGTGGGTACATGTGGTATTTGTGCTATGTGTGTGGTGTGTGGTATGCATGTATGTAATGAAAGCAGAAGGTTTACATTTTTAAACTGTTGCATTTTACCCAGAACTTCGGCTTCCGGTGTGGGAGATTACCAGCTCGACCTTCAGTCATCTAGCAGCGCTATCACTCAATAGGCATTTGGTAAAATGATCTGGTTTTCTTTAGAAAAAAAATGTAACCATTAATTAAAACTTCTTTTCTTTCAAACCACGACTGAACGGAAGCATCTCCTGGTCTGGGAGCCCCGTCTTCACAAAGTCCAGGCGGCAGTAAATGGCAGGCAGCAGAACTGAAGCAGGCTCACAGGTCACACTGGCCCCTGCTCTGTGTGGGAGGTAGCCTCACAGTAGCTCAGGTTTCTCTAGCAGTGTGAATGGACAAGCTGTAAGAACACATCCCTTGGGGAGTTCAAGTCTGGGTGTTAGCTGCCTGCTGGGTGGAAACAGGAGATGGCAAACCATGCTGTTTGATGCCGGGCAGAAGTGCGACATGGAGTCTAAGGGCAGAGTCTGGCGTAGCCGTGTCCGTAGGTGCACACCTGGCAAGCTCGGAGTTTGTATTTGTATTAATCTGCATTCTGTGTATATTCTGAAATTAGATCTTGCACAGCTTTCATAAACATAAATTTTTTCCTTTATTTTTTGATGTAATCAGTGACACACCTTAGCCAGAAACGAAGATACTTTTGCTCAGACAAAAATGGCAACTTCTCTGAAATAGAGTTAATAGGAACTGTTAGTTTTCCCTTTGAGATCATGGGAAATGCTCCATTCCCCAGACATATACACACATTTTATACAAGCTTTCCTAAAAGTACACAAACTACCTAACAAATAATGACATCATTGGACCTACAGCCTGTGGCTTCCTGCCATGGGGAATGGGTAGAAGAGACAAACAGACCTACCGCGAGTGCTGCATACCATGTTTCCACCTGTCTCCTCTGCTGTCTACCTCAGCCACCGCTCTCTCAGTGGTTAGAAGACCTGCAGAAGCTTTCACCAGGCAGTACTCCCAGGGTTCAGGGTTGGTGTAGCTCCTCTCCACCACTGGGCATCACTCCTGGACCATGCTGCTTATCAACCATGGAGAGAACACTCTCCTATGTCTGATGGACTCCAAGTCTGTGTCCTATGTGTATGCTGTCTTAAGCAATCAGGGCCCACCCACAACTCTTGACAACCAAGGGCTACATCTATAATCTATATAGTTTAGACAGTCACTTGGACTGACAAATAATTTTGAAGGACTTGTTTGTTTGTTTGTTTCTTTTTGTTAGTTTATGGTTCTTGTGGGGAGCATTATCAGCACACATGGCTTTACTTCAAGATGTGTGTGTGTGTGTGTGTGCGCGCGTGTGCATACACATATAAACATGCACATATACGTGTTGTGTATATATATATACACACACACACACACACACATATATATATATATATATATATATATACACACACACACAATATGCCTTGAGGCTTTATCAGACAACCTTGGTGTATTGTTCCCTGCCCCGCCTTTTCAGTATTGATTACCATCTTTCCTTCCCCTTGGAGTGTCCTTCCCACTACTCCATTTCCCACTTCACATCACCTGTCTCCCACTATTTCCTGTCCAACCCTCCACCTTGGTCCCTGTGTACTTTACTGGTTTCTGTGGTCCATATTGTATACTCACACCTAAGGATTTGGAGCTGGGCCCTGCAGATGTGAGAGAACATGAAGCATTGGTCTTCTGGGTGTAGCAGAAAATAAAGGGAATCAGATTAATAATGTTTATTATTAGCCTTACAATAGTTATGGGGGTATTATTTAACCCACTATCAGAACTGATAAAGGACACAGACACCTGATAGATATTAGGATATTATTTCACCTGGGGCCTGGCAGATATTAACCCTCTGAACTATCTTTATCACTTCTAAGCCCCCATGTCAGGCCATTTGCTTCAATCATTCCTATATGGGCTACCTCCCATCCCTAATCCCAAAATACTTGCTAACGTTCTTTATCTGGGCCAGTTTCCTCCATTTATGCCAATCAGCCATGTGCGTCTAACCCATGGTGGTGTGCCTCTTCTCTTTCCCTCATCCTTGTGTCCTTCCCAAGATCCCTCTGTGCCCAAGGCCCTCAAACTTTGGCCACATCTTATCACCTTGTGCCCTGCCCAGGTGTAGACCTTTTAATCAGCCAGTCAGGGATAATTAAGGAACATTCCTTCTCATGATATTGTTACAGGGGAGAGTTCAACATTAATAACAATACCCATGGCAGGGTGGTAACCAGATCTCCAGGCACTGGAATCAGCATCTGAATACATAGCACCAGACCAACCACCAACAATGGGTCTGCGTTACCTCACTCAATATAATATTTTCTAGTTTCATCCATTTACCTGCAAATTTCATGATTTATTGATTGATCAATTTAGCTAGTACTGGGACCTTCCATTAAGCTGCATCCACAGCCCATGGAGGATTTAAGGCTAAGTAATCACTCTTTATGGATAGATGTGAATATTCACATTCTCTTATTATATAGAGAGTTGTTCTCATTTTACAGGCATCATCTAAAAGAATTATGATCTTTTGGTAATAGTTTATATTTACTGTTTAGCCTATTAGAATAATTCTAGGAGCTATCCACTTTCCTTTGTAAAATGGGACTAAAGTTATCAGAAACTAACAAGCCATCCATCTTATTCTAGCAGCAAAGACTTTGGCATTCATGGTTGAAGGAGGAGGCAGTGATATTTAGTATTTTCAAATTTTTGCATAAGATTCTTAGGACTCAAGAAAGTTGAAAAGAAGTTGAATACCCCATATTCAAAATTCTAGACACAAAAGTCATTTGTACTTCAACATTTGAAAAAATTGTAATATTTTAGTACACATAATGAAATAGCTTGAAGATTGGATCTGGTCTTAACCTAAAATCCATTCATGTTCTGTATACACATAGCCAAAAAGTAAAATTTGTAGGCTATGTTTTATAATTTCATGCATGAAGTAAACTTTTACTTTTTCACTTAGGTCTCTGTTGACTCAAAAAAGTTGCAGAAGTTTGAACAATTTGGATTTGGGTTTTTTTCAGACTGACGGTGCTCAGCTGCATTGGGTAACTACAGAGCCCCTCAGGACATGCGCACAGCAGAGCAGAGGCCTAGGCCAGACACAAGCATCTTCCCCACCTCCCCCACATCTGCTGTGTGAGCAGTAAGGGGCCTGAGAGAATGGAGGTCAGGGAGCAGATAGAAAACACCAAGAGGTGCACACACCAGTGACACAGGGATGTTCAAGCATTGAGCCAGACACAGCTGGGCCTCGAGAGCTCACAAGCAAAGGGCTTGTGCCAGATGCAGCGTATTGATCTGCTTGCCATGGAGGGAAAAAAGAGTGCTTTCACTCAGCCGTCATGAGAAATACTTGGGCTTGAAATCCTCTGCACACTGTTCTGACCAGCTAAATTTATTTACTTAAAACTCAACAGAGATAATTGAATTCCGTGGAGGCCAGAATGCAATTGCAGTGCATTTACTGATGGTTTTGCATTGGAACACTAATGGACACAGACCACAGAGCAAGGAGAACAAGGAAGCCTCAGTCCTTGGAGATGTGAAATTGAGAGCTTAGGCTTTGCCCCCGGCTGCTGGATGGTCACCAGCACTCTCATAACACAGGTGGTTAACTTCCTGAAGAAAAAATGATGGTAGGCAGTGTTGATGCTCCTCTCTTTTGTTCTTTCACTATTCCTGGGACACACCAGAGAGAATGGTGACTGTCTTTTGACTGCGAGAGATGCTGGTGGTATGTTTTCACAGTCATCTGTGTACCGGGGAGGTAATACAAACAGATAAACCAATTATTTGTTGCCTGGAAGTCAGGGGAGGAGTCTACAGGGCAATGGAGTGTACTCATTCCCACTGCAGAGCACTGAGATCTGTTCTCACTCTTCTTGAGGTAGGCAGAGTCGCAGCCAGTGCCACCTCTGTGCTGCCCTGCCTGCTCCTGTAGGACAGCAAGCAGCAGAGTCTCAAGGCATCCTGTCCTAGGTAGAGTCAGTTAGTCACTGAGCGGTGTCACGAGGTCACTGACTTGTCCTGCTCATCAAGCCAGAAGGAGCTTACAGCCCATGGTCTTTAAGCACCTCAGGGCACATGTTTCTGAGTCAACAAAAGCGCTATCTGAGGTAACTGAGGGGAGAAGCAGTAGTGTAAACTGTCTCTTAGAGAAGCTAGAGTAACCCACTGCACTCTGAGGGACCGTGTAAGAACGCAGGGCAGGGGGTCCAGCATTGGACTGTGTCCCTGAGGGTTATGTAGACTAAAGCAGAGTTGGCCTGGAATCAAGGGACAGGACTCAGAAAGCAGCCTGCATCTTGGTGGTCTGAGAAGGTTCCCATTTTCACTGGCGAAGAGACATACGCAGGGGCCGCAAGAGCAATTAACAGGATGGGCATGGCTTGACCTGGGTGAGTGAGAACTTGGCTGGGAAATGCAGCACAGATGGGCCAGATGTGTCCATCTTGGAAAGCAGCTGGAAATAAGGTACAGCTCAAAGATAGAGCCATGTGGGTTACAGTGTCCATGGCTCCTTCTGGAAGTGCTATCTTTCATTAATTGATGTAAACAGCAAATCTTTGTTTAGAAGAAAGTATCTCAATACCTGAGCCACAAAGCCATAATTCAGTACTTTTGTCCTGGAACTTGAACTGTTAAAACCTATTTCTCCCAGAATCTCAAGGAACACCATTCACAAAAGCAGCAGCTCCCCCTGCTTCCAGCGCTGTGCATTCTGTATGGCGTAGACTTTGTACGTAGGGAAATCCACAGGGAAGAGGGAAAGCAGCAGCTCTGCTCCGTTTAGCACATACTTTAGGCTTTCCGGAAGAATGCTTTGGGGCAGCAGAAAAACCATAATCCCTTAAATAAAAAAAAAGTTAGGATAGCTAAATGTAGCACAGTATGTGAAGATTTGGGTGGATGTACAAGACCCTCTTGTTTTTGAAATTTGCCATTTAAGTATTTGATCCTGTCATTTCACAGTGGCTTGGTCCTGTTGATTGTAAGGGACTCCAGTAATGTGATTAGCAATCCATAAATTGCCAACTTCGTTGACGTCTTTGCTGCTATGAACAGGATGATTATCAGTTTTTGGCTGTAATGGGGGCATAGGAAGGAAAATGTATAATAAATGATTCTTGGCATCTGAGGTGGTTTCACCATTCTGAGCAGAAGTGAGAGTCATAGTAGAAAAAGTATCAACTGTTACGTGAAGTTTAAATATCCAAAATTTGAGATATGAGTGATATGTTTGCCAAAAGCCATCAGATTTTAACCCTCAAGGACTAATCCCCTTTAAAGGGCATCTTTAAGATAATGATTATCTATAGATCCCATAACCTGCTAACGCTACCTACCAGTTATGATCAGTGTGGAACAAGTAATCACCTGCATTTTCTCTAATGGCATAGCAATTTTTATAGTTTCTACTGCCCCACATTTTACCTTTGATAATTAAAATGTCAGTGAGGTTTTCGTTTGTAAGCTAATGCTTCATTGCTTTACCAGTATCAATTATATTTATTATTCATTAGTTATAATTAACTTGAGTGGAGATTTTTATATCCCTCACCTGCATCTTCAAAGTTCAAATAAAAATGAGAAGTTTTTGCCTATTTTTGATGACAAATCTGAGGACCCAAGCTCAGCTGCTGGCTTAGGGACATCTCCCCATGCTGTCTGCCTCCGTGCTTCATCACACCTATAACACATGTCTTTGGAGATTTGAAAAGTGTAGCTTATGAAACGCATCCAGTTCTTAAAATTTTGGAGATAGAAATTGTAGTTATCTTCATTTCTCCTTCCCATGGTCTCTTGCCCAGTAGGGAGGAGTTTCTGTCCAGGAAACAGCCTTCAGACTTTGACTACTCTATGCAGTATACATGTGTAGTTGCAGTGTTTTCAAAAATAAGTAATTACAAGGACCTGAATTTGGATCTGCAGTAACATCACGATAGCCAGGTATAGCTGTTCACATCTGTCACTCAGTGCTGGTGCTGTGGTGGCCAGGGACAGGCAGGTCCTGGGTTGTTGGCCAGAGAGTCTAGCCTAAAGTGGCAAGCTCTAGTTTAAGTGAGAGACCATGTCTGGAAAAAATAAAGAGAATGACAGAGAAAAAAATAGAGAATGACAGAGAAAACATTTGATGTTGCTCTCTGATTGCCACACATGCACCTGTATATACACTATACTACACACACACACACACACACACACACACACACACACACATAGACTTGCTACATACACTCACATACACACTCTACACACACCACACACACTACACTACACACATACTACAACTCTCTCTCTCCTTTCCTGTGCCTTTTAAGGTCTTGCCTCTTTCTCAGCCTCTCCCACTCTGGAAAAGCAAGTGTCTCCCTCAGCACTGTCCGAGCAAGGGCCTGCCAAGATTCTTGTGCTATGGCAGGCATCCACACACATTTGTTGAGTTAATTCATCAGGAATGGGGTTCAGTTTAAGGTCTTGTCATCCGAAGTTGATACTGATTATTCTGTGTTATACTCGAGTCATGACACACAGAGACTCCTAGTTTTTCTGGTCCGGTGTTTATGAAGAGAATAAGTGCCTTTCTCTGCCACTGCCACCCACTGTGTACCTCAACAAAATCAATTTCATCTTTCTCAAGATGATGAATGCATCTGTCCAAGAAAAAAGGGGGATATTTTAGATGACAATGTATTTATTGCTATTGTGGTTGAATAATTGGGGTTTTAAAAATATTATTTTCAATCTCCTCTTTTACTCTTTTGTTTTATGTGTATGGATGTTTAGACTGCATGTATGTCCATGTACCCTGTGCATGCCTGGTGCCCAGAGGCCCTAAGAGGGAAGCAGATCCCCTGGAACTGGAGTTGCAAGTGGTTGTAAGCCACCCACCACCTGGGTGCTGAGAATCGAACCCAGGTCTTCTGGAAGAACAACCAGTGCTTATAGCCACTGCACTATCTTTCCAGTCCCAAGATTGATGTTTTCAATTGCCATTAGCATGCCTTTATGAGCCCAAATCCAGTGGGCCCCACATCTTCACCAGTTAGAAAGTGTCATCACTGCCAAAGAGTCTCCTGGGAGCAGACAGTAGAGAGACTGCAAAGTAGGTGGAGGAACAGATACGGAGGGAGTCCTGGGATAGTACCTGGGCACTAGAGAGGGCTTGGGTGGTGATGCTGGCTCAGGATCATACTAAGAGAGATAGGGAGCAAAGGGGTAAGTGGCACCATTCCTCCTTCTGGATTCTGTTTTCTTCCTTTCCTCTGTTTGAGTTTGTCAGCAGGAGTACTGTGTGCTGGTAGTGTGCAGCTGGTCACACATGGAAACATGCCTTGCAGCATTTGTTGCTCTCACGGGGTTCATCTGAAGCTGTCAATGGTTGAGGGCAATGGTCTTGGTGGCATAGAGTGGGCAAGGGTGGGTGCCACTTAGCTCCAGCACACTCCTGAAGAGCAACACTCACAAGGACAAACAAGGGGCAGTGCCCTGAACCCTGCCCCTCCACTCCTGTGACTCTCTTGATCCAAAGGCACCGGATCCTTTGAACAGACCCTTCCGGAATGACACAAGCACCGATCCAGCAGCACACCAGCAAGGGTGTGAAGTGGGTTCACAGTGCAATTGTGACACTGAGCAAAGGGGATTGGAGTGTTGAAGTAGGAATGTTGGGGAACTAATAGAGGCCACAAACTTTACATTGTGACAATTAGGGCCCTAAGCGTAACTGTTAATCTTAGTGGGAAAAAGAACTTAGTTTCAATTTCACAGAAACAAAATGATCCTTGAATTTTCAAAATGAACCACTAATTGTAGAAGCCTCTTACTAGAATACTGAAAGAAATTGTAAATCTAAGATTTTCCCCATTCACATCAAATATATCATTCTGCTCTATGTGGCTGGCTATCTATGGGAAGACGAATATTAAAAACAACACGTGTACGTGTGTGTGTGTGTGTGTAGAAGCAGGAATCAGGTTTGTCACTTTTTGTAATCAGATATGCACTCATTACACTGTTCTTAATGTCACTGAAGGCCACTTGATGGCACATGTCATACAGTCCTATTTAAGGTAAACAACAGTTACACTAACAATTCATAGTGTGTGAGCTTCAGAAACCACCAGAAAACTATGTGAAAGCATTTTGATGGCTTTCATTTGTTTAATGGATGGCCATATGGTGTCTTAATTGTGTTACCACAATTCACTTGGAGTTGACCTTTCTGCTAACTGTTACAGAGGCTTTGCTCTCCCGAGAACAGTGGCATGGAATGGAACTGATCTTTGTTGGTTTTTATTTCTGTGTTGGGGATGGAACCCAGGGCCTCACACAGTGGTTAGTGAGGCTCCCCTACAGTGAGCCTCAGCCCCACCCTGGACACCACTGACCAGTCTCTGCTGGGTGCCCTTACCTGGGTGATCCTCCTCAGTACCCCAGATGCCATTTTTCTTGTATCTGTACTGTTCCTATCTAGATCTTTTTTTGTTTGTTTGTTTTGTGTTGTAATAGTCCAAAGGGCAATTTAGAGTTGGAAAGACCTTAAGATGATGTTTTATAAGATGAGAAAATGAAGCCTATAAGCACTACCTGACCTGCCTTTTCTCTGGGCATGAACAGGAGGCTGGTTAGATTCTGTCAGACCAAATGCCATCATGGGCATTAGGCTATAATTTGGTCATTAACTCCAAGTCAAAATAACTAACTCAGGGTCTTCCAGATGGGTCTACACAAGCATTTCTCAGCAGCAGAAATAACATAGGATATTAAACACATGCTTTTAAGAACTTAGACAGGGCTCTCACTACACAACCCTAACAGCACTACATATCATTATGTAGTACAGGCTTGCCACAAATTCACAGAGATCTTTTGTCTTTTCTGCTTCCAGAGTGTTTGGATTAAAGGCAAGTACCATCACACACAGCCTAAAGATGTGCTTTTGTATCTACTAAAATTTATAACAGGCCTAAGACCTTAAAATATACATGTGTCATTCAGTCTAGTCCATTTGCCATGAATCTCTAAACATTATGCAATTTGTACCCTTGCTATACTTTTTTGACCATGATTTTATTTGTGAGACATATTCAGATTCATAGACATTGGCCTACAATACGTTTGTGTTCACTGATGGTTTTATAGCACAGTTCCTGAACATGTCATTATTTAATCCATCCAATTGTTTATGAAGATCAGTCTTAATTGCCAGCCTATTCAAATTCCTTTCTCAGAGGTATAATCACTCTATGAAGAAATAAGATCACTGAGACCCTAACAAGACTGGAAAGGAAACGCTTTGCTGTTTAAGATGATATTAAGATGATTAAATAAATAGTAGTTTTTATATGTAAAATGTGTCATTGGCATGTGCCTGGGGAAAAGCATGATTTAGGTTAATATTTTCTTGAGAAATATACATTAATCTCACTGATTTATGTAAACAGAATGTCTGTGAACTAGTTAACCTGTTCCCAAATGGGCAATTTTCTTGAAATAAAAGTTAACAGTTTGCTAAGTGTCCAGTAATGTATGTTTATAATTAGTCTGGAGACCCTTATACATATATTTACCTATGTTACTTTCTGGTACTGGTTAATCTAATTTATTATGTTGATTTTAATCAACACATATGCAGAAATAATTTTAAACTCTACCCTTCAGCCATGATTTCTCTTCCAGTCATGAGTCCCATATAACTTCCAGCTTGAACTATGGCCTCTTCCCCTGTAGGTCTTAAGTTCAGCTCTCTCACTCCCAGAAACCTTTGCTGTCTTGCCTGTGGTCCCACTGCCTCAGCGATCATGTACCTTGATACTCTACATCCTGTAAGGTTCTGATTTTATGAATTCCCTAAAAAATCTGACCTTGGGGGTGTAGCCTGGGCATTCTGTGTCATCTTTTATGAAGTTATATCTATATCTATCTAAGATATATAGACAGATATATAAGATATATATGATATAGATAGATATAAGATAGATATCTAAGATAGATAAATGGATATAGATATAGCTATATTGAGAAGTTTATACCTGAATACTCTATATACATCATTTCCACTCTTCTCTCTCTTGCTTCAAGTCTATGCATTGCCACCTACTCCCTCAAAAGTTCATGACCTCTTCTTTTAAATTATTATTGTTACACAGATGCACACATATACAACCTGCTGAGCATATTTAGTGTGTGCCTGTGGATAGGGTTGACCGCTTTGGACTGGATAATGTATAAGGGAGCATGTCCATAGACAAGACTCATTTTCCTTCTTGCAGCAGCCAGTGGTTGCCTGTAGCTCTTTATCTAGGATTGGCCCTGTGAAATGTCCCCTATCCAAGTTGACACACCGTCTTTCTGACTTAATACACCCTCTTCCAGGAAGCAATGCTTCATAGCCAGTATTCCAGGCACAGAATAAATGCCTAATGCTCTGTAAAGTTGGCCATTGGATACTTATCAGATATAGCTCCTGTTTTACAAATATTCTCTCCAACATTCTAAATTGGTTAAATCAGATATATATTCTTAATTTGGAGTTTTGTTTTAGGAACTGGAAAAATGGCTGAGAGTTTGCAGAGGACCCAGGTTCAACTTCCAGCACCCACATGACAGTTCACACTTACCTACAACTTTGGTTTCACAGACTCTTATGTGTTCTTCTGACTTCCGTGGGCTTCTACATGCATGAGGTATTCAAGTGTACACTCAAAAACACAAAAAAACATTTAAAATTAAAAATAAACAAAATATTTTAGCAAATGAAATCTTATTTTAAAGTTATTTAATTTTGATAATTAAATCTGCTTGTTAAAATATCTGGAGATTTCATTAACAGACTTTCTCAGGTCTTTCCACCTTTTCCAGATTTTTCCTCTCTGTGAGTGCTACGTTTTCTCTTTATCAATCTAAGTGACAGTGTGCCTTGCACTGACACACTGTCTGACTCCTTAGTGATACTCTGCACAACTCTCAGTCCAGGGAAGAGTGACTGACTATTTGGAGGGTTGGCAATACCTCTGAAGCCACCTCCGCCCCTCTCCCCCCCCCCCATCCTACCCATGCAGAGTGAGAGTGCCCAGGGATGAGCCAGAAGTCACTGTCAGAAAGATGGTGAGAGAGAGACTTACTTACCTAGGTATTCTTTCACAGTGTGCATCAAAAGGCAGAAGTAATCAATTCATTTAGGAATGCATGATGGAGAAAGTTAGAATAACATAGTTTCACAAAGGGATATGAATCTTGGTAGATGAGAACATTTTGTTTCGTTTTTCATTCTGACACACATCTTACTAGGTAGCCTATTCTGCCCTCAAATGGATGATCTTTCCTGCCTCAATCTCCCAAGTGTTGAGATCATGGTAGCCAGTTTAGATGAGAATTTTAAAGGCCTGTCAGCTGAGAAAGAAGACTGCATACTAACTCACAGGAGAAAAACTTCCTTGTTCCTGGTGTCTGCATCTGGAAAGAAATTACAGCAAGAGAGAAAGCAAGCAGGACCTTCTGCCACACTCAGGAAAATAGGTGCTTCCTAGCAGTGGAGGGCCAGCTTGAGTAGTCTTATACTTCCAAAAGCTAAACCTCTGATAGCTGGCCTGACTGACAGGGGGGAAAAATCAGAATGCTATTGTAGTAGTCCAGAGACCTGAGCTGGGCTGTAAAGGTGAAGAGAAGGGTGGGCAAGAGAAATATCTTTTTTTAACTATATATTCTTTTTTATTAATTAGAGTTTATTCACTTTGTATCTCAGCTGTAGCCCCTCCTCCAGTCCCTCCCAATCACACCCTCCCTCCTTCTTCTTCTTGTATGCCCCCCCCCCCAGTCCAATGATAGGGGAGGTCCTCCTCCCCTTCCATCTGACCCTGGTCTGTCAGGTCTCATCAGGACTGGCTTCTTTGTCTTCCTCTGTGGCCTGGTAAGGCTGCTCCCCACTCAGGTGGAGGTGATCAAAGAGCCAGCCACTGAATTCATGTCAGAGATAGTCCCTGTTCCCATTACTATAGAACCCACTTGGACACCAAGCTGCCATGGGCTACATCTGTGCAGGGGTTCTAGGTTATCTCCATGCATGGTCCTTGTTTGGAGTATCAGTCTCACAAAAGACCCCTATGCCTAGAGTTTTTGGTTCTGTTGCTCTCCTTGTGGAGTTCCTGTCCCCTCCAGGTCTTTCTATCTCCCCTTTCTTTCATAAGATTCCCTGCACTTTGCCCAAAGTTTGGCTATGAGTCTCAGCATATATTTTGAAACCCTGCTGGATAGAGTTTCAGAGGCCCTCTGTGGTAGGCTCCTGTCCTGTTCCCTGTTTTCTCTCTCTTCCGATGTCTGACCAGTTTGCCTTTCTGAATGAATATTGAGCATCTTACCCAGGGTCCTCCTTCTTGATTAGCTTCTTTAAGTGTACAGATTTTAGTATGTTTATCCTATCATATATGTCTAATATCCACTTATAAGCGAGTATATACCATGTGTGTCTTTCTGCTTCTGGGATAACTCACTCAGGATGATCTTTTCTAGATCCCACCATTTGCTTACAAATTTCATGATTTCCTTATTTTTAATTGCTGTGTAGTATTCCATTGTGTAAATGTACCACAATTTCTGTATCCATTCCTCAACTGAGAAATATCTTAAGGCAAAGTATCTGCCAGTCTTTTTAAGACAGAATGATGGCCATGGAGTTTGTCCTGGTTGCTATTGAGGAATTTGGATGTGGACATGAAATATTCTGATGGAAAAGGAGGCCTTTGCCATCATTTCAAGGTAGGTCAAGTGAAGACAATGTAGGGTAGTGTTCAAAAGATGACTCAAGGGAGTCACTCTCAGAAACTATGAAAGAGAATGAAAAACAAGCCACTCTACTTCCTCATCTTAAAGATGACCGAAGCCTAAAAGAGGAAGGCTAAGTGACTATGTCAAATGTACAGTACAGGCAGAGACATCATAGCCAGTTCTGACTTTCTCTCTAAGTGAAAAGAACACACATACACACAGCAGAAAGGTCACTTATGGCAAATACCGTACAGTTTCACATAGGAGACTGAACACCCAAGGATTTCAGTATCCTCAAGCATCGATGGAACATAGAGCAATCAACTGTGCCTGCCAAGGGATGACTGACTGAATTATATATATTGTTATGCAGTCTGCAGTACATCAGCCTTCCTTTTGCTTCATGTTTCTGACCAAGTTTTATCTTTGGCAAATGTGTCTTCAAAGACTTAATCTGCCTTTGAAATTCCACTTCTACTGGCTCCACTGAACATCATAGTTGCTCCATTGACATAGCATCTTGTCTTCTCTGCCTGCAACCCACTGGTTCTCCCCTCAGATCCCTAGTCATTTCATTAGCTCTCCTAACAGACTTTATTCCTTAATATTTTGGTAGGCAGATCACAATAGGATGTGTAACATTCCTGCATACTGATGGGAATATGTCGCACTTATCATTTATTCTACTGGAAGAGCTGGCCTGGCCTGTGGCATGTCACAATATGGAAAGTTTTCCAGTGGCTGTTGACTTGCCAGACACATTTTAGCTAAGGCATGTGCTGGCCAGCTGAGTTAGCTACTCAGTATGCCACCTTCTGGACCTGTATTCACTGCCCTTGAATATTCCTTAAGGTTACAGCCCCTATGTAGCCAGTCCAGACAGATTCTTTCTCCTCATCCAACTGAAGCCCCTTCTCATCATACCTACACCCTCTCCATCTCAAGATTCTCAAGTTATGACCACACATGTCATGTAGGCATAAAGAGTATTAAATACCAGCTAATATTTTATTTTAAAATATCCACCTTATTTAATACACATCTATCCATCTTTATTTTTTCTGAAGTCATGACCTTGTATCTCATTTCGCTGAAATGCAGTAAGGATGGCAAGTGGTGTAATGTCTTTGGCAAAGAGCAAGAGTGGGGGATTGTGGGAATGTGCAAAGCAGCTGTGTGCTGTCGGGCTTGGGCTTGAACCCAAATCTTCTCCTTCTCAGTTGAATATCACTTCTCTAGGATTAAAACAATTAAATAAATAAACACCCTAGATTGACTTTTCTTGGAGCAATGTGAAAGGCAAAAATTGGATAAGCACAAAAATAATGACAAGAGTTTGGATTGGAAGATTCTTGGAGTGTTTTTTCTGTTTTCCTTCTGGCTTTAACATATATTTATGTTATACTCTCTTCTAGCAGCTACATCTTGGTTTTAAACAGCTTCATCCGGATGATGAACAAAGGCCTCATACTGCACATGTGTAGCATCAGTGTGGTTTATTAATGTGCTTCAAATGGTCCATTTGGGTTCTGTATATTTTTTGTCTAAGAACCCCAATTGCACCACCAAAACTTCGCCATTCTTTGTAGCACTAAAACCTCTGAGAAGCACCAGGATCTGCGTACATCTCAGTAGATTTGCATCCACACTGAGGTCAAGCCAGAGCTTTCTGGTAACCACAAGGCATAAATGAGCATCTTTGATTTTAAATCACTAAGAAGACTGAAGTATGCGATAAGATGTTTGATGGTACTGATGTGAGATAACTTCCTCCCATCTTCTTTCCACAGCCTGAAGGGAGCTGATGCTGGCAATGGCATCAGGGTGTTTGTGCCTGATATTGGGATGTTCGTCGCAAGTCTGACCATCTGGCTGGTCTGCAGAAACATTGTTAAGAAGCCAGACCAGGAAGAAGTAGCTCAGCTTAATTCTGACTGTGAAAATGAAGAACTGGTAAGTGTGCCCACCTGCATCTTTCTTCTTCGATCTCCAGGGCTTTCCCTCTGAGACTGAGTGGAGTCCCTACGCAGAGTGCTGTGTGGCTCTCTTTGCTTGAGGCACTCATGAGCATTGTTGCTATGCAGAGCAGTCTGGGTGCTGCTGCTGGGCAGACACTCATGGCCACACCTTGGTGGTAAGGATGCAGGTGACAGGCACATGCGTCCTGTCTTTCAGGAGGGTCTCACAGTGGAGTTAGGATCAGCTGGCCTCACTGCACCCTAGTGTTATGTCAGGTGGCCAGGCCTGGAAAGTCATCCACAGTATTACGACCCGCTTACTGTGCAGATTTGAGCTATGGTGGGATATTTTGAGAAGTAGCAAACAGTAACTTTTGAAGAAAAACGGTCTTTATTACCCCCTGAAGTTTCTAGCCTATGCAGTTTCACTCTGAGGTGTGGCTGTGTAACTGTGCATTTTACCTACCCAGTTATGGTAATCTGAATATTCAGGCCAGGCCATTTTAAGATGTTCCAGAAGGCAGAGAGATTTCATTTAGAAAAGTAGGAGAGTACTTTAAAATATAGAATGAATGAAGAAGCTTCAGGAGCACCTCTTGAATGAGGAGCGGATTTGGGGTGGGGACATGCCACATGTCCCCCCACACTCCCTCTTGACCCACAGCTTGACCATGTCCTAAGGACTGTACATTGTTCTGGGATTTTGGGTGGCACTAATTTAAAAAGTAGTTGACACTTTTAGATAGAAAGATAAAACTTTGAAGAAAAAAGCTACTCAGAAATCCTTGGTTTGGGCATTTAACACCCGGTATCTACCAAATTATTTAGTCATAAGATCTGGCAAGAACTTAAATTTGGAAAATGGAAATTAACTAGAATTTTGTAGATCAGGAGTGTTAACCGTACATACATCAGAAATCGCATACATTAGGAGCATTAACCATGCATGCATCAGGAATTGAATACATTAGGAGCATAAACCATGCATGCATCAGGAATTGCATTTATTAGGGACAGTAAGCATGCTTGTATACATCAAAGAAGGAGAATTCTCTATTATGGTAAATAAGCAGAAAATTGTCACAAGTGCTTAGTCATAACAAAATAATCCAGAGGAAATATAATTCTATAACATGAAAATTAGAATTTAGATTACTGCCTAAATCTTATGACTTAAAGATAGGCAACCATGCTCTGTATCCACATTCTGATATTTTAGGGCAAAAAAGATACAAAATGAAAAAAGTAATTATAGCAGAGCAGCTGCTAAACAAATCTTTCATTCATGGCTACAAACCTAAAATCAGATATAACTTAGAAATATTTTTCTTTCTTTTGATGATGTAACTCTCACATAGGAAATTTTAATTGAGTATATTTTTATATTGTGCTATTATTTTAGAGTGCTTACTGTTTTTAAAACATTTTAATTAAATCATTAGTACAAAGCTGTCCTAATTTGTGCCAGTAAACACATTAACTGAAAGTTTGCACATTTAGGAATTTTCTTACTGTTCTCTATAAAGACAAGGCTGTGTGTTGGTTCTCTCCCCTTGTACATGAGACCTAAGGGATAATTGCTGGAAACTGACTGGTCTTTGAGGGCAGTTGTGGTGGCTAACGCACAGTGGCTGTGTGATACTAAGGACAACTATTGCCTCTTATTCTACAAAATACGGTAGTAGGCTGTGGGTACAGCTCAGGAGAAGAATGTGTGTTTACCATGTCTGAGGCCCTAGGTTCAATCATCAATACCAAAATTATTAGTAATGCATTATATATTCATTGCAACTTTAAACTGAAGTGCTAAAAAAGTAGTTCATAGCACAGTGTACACCTGTTTTGGGGTGCTTAATAAATTATTACTTCCTTTTCTTATTTTGTTTTTCTGATTTGAGAAGTATAGAAACTTAACATTCAAGGTCCTAAATCAACCGAACTCAGGGGAAAAAAATTCCTCTGTACCTCTAATAAGTCAACATGGATGAGTTTAAAAGTCATGAACATATGTTATTCCTGTAGAATGATAACAAGTAAGTTGTAGCAATCAGTACAACTGTAGTTTAGGGTAAGGGACCTCTGATGAAGAAGACGGAATAACACAGACATGGGTAGTAATTCTGAAAATACACCTCTGTCCTGGTCAGACCCCATTTCCATACTTGGGCCTGTGACAACTCTGTCCTGTTTGACACTGATTTGCTAGGTATGCAAGGTATACACACTGTTAATCCCCTTATTCAGCACTAACACAAGATAACCAGATTTCTATCACAAGCCTCTCTAATTTTGAGCTTCGAGAATACTACTTGTATTGATTATTAGCGGACTCTTTTCTACTTCAGTTGAATTTGATTGGGGCCAATTCAGACATTAATGCCCATTCTCTTAGCACATTCCAGCCCAGTGGGTAAGTCTGAGGAAGGGTGGTAAGTGCAGGATTCGCCATCAGGAAAATACTTCTGACTTGACAATCCCAAGTCAGTCTGGAATAAATCGGAATACACGCCAAAGTAAGCAGAGAAAGTAATTTCATTTCTGCATACTTCCTGCTACTTCTAAATTTTGGCTTTTGCACTCTAGAATGTTTAGTTTTGAAGATGTAGAAGAATAGTCTTTGCCGGCATTGTTTCTTTCTTATTTATCTGAGTGGAGAGATGGAAAGATTAATCCCCTGGTGCCTGGGAGAATTCCTTTTCAAACACAGTCTTGTCTCCTAGGAACAGCTTGGCCCATCTTAATCCGCTGATGAGACTGACATTTGGTGTTTGGAAGTGTTTACCCATCAAGGGGTTCTACTGAGAGATTGTTGGAGAAGTTGGGTGCAGTGCTACATGGATCCCTGGCCTGCCTGTGTGGTGTGTTAGCTGGGCAGCCTACTCCTTACATGTAGGAGAGGCACTCTGGGCGTAGGAGTCTGAGGTCTTGTTTGTGTGTTCAGAAGCAGATCGGCCAATCATGACTGGGAGAAAGAGCCTCATCCCTCTTTAAAAAATAATAACAATCTTTAAGAAACAATAATAAGAGTTGTATTATGAACAGCAAATTGCATAGAAAGCTGACCTATACAATGAGAAAGTGTATGACATCACTAAAATGCACATAGGTGTTTATTTCTATACTTGTAACTATTTCTTTGAAATTTCATAAGGTTTAAGACCTTACTTTTTTTTTTTTACTTTTTTTTTAATCTTTTTTTATTTTTTATTTTTTGTTATCAATCACAGGTTAGGTACTTTGCATCCCATGCGCAGCCCCCCCACTCCCTCCCACCCTCCCCACCCTCCCTCATCTCCTCCCCGCCCACTCCAAGTGCACCAACAGGGGAGGACCTCCTCCCCTTCCATCCAACCCCAGCTCATCCTGTCTCCTCAGGGCTGGCTGCAATGTCCTCCACTGGGATCCAGCCAGTGTGTCACTCCCCGGCTTGTATGGGGGAGGGTCAAAGAGTCAGCCATCAAGTTCAAGACTGAAACAGTCCCTGCTTCCCTCACTAGGCCCTCCAGTCCTACAC
>CM053764.1:133717770-133747008 GCA_028658305.1 Pachyuromys duprasi
GTAGTATCAAACTAAAAACAGCAACAAAATGAGACAATTCATAACAGCGTCCTGTAAGTCCTGTAACAAAATTGTCAGCATTGTTGTTGTTATGTTTCAGGGCAAAAAGGCCAAGCAAAATAAGGCTTATCTGAGGATAGCATCGTAGTAGCAGTCATTCCTTCTGAAGACCTACATGGAAGCTGCTAAGTGACTATTGAGTGGAAAGCGGATACGCTAGACAGAGGGATTCTTCATGCCCTGAGCAACATCTTGCAGGAGAGTATGAGATTTCTTCACACCTCTCAGAAAAGTTTCGTAATTTAAAACTTACAAATTAATTCTTCCTGGATTATTTCCCACTTAGTATTTTTGGATCATGGTTGACTGAAAACACAAAAACAAAACTGGATGAGGGTCAAATGACCACTCCAAGAGAGCTACTGAATAAACTAGTTCTTAAAATTCGGATTTAGAGGACAATGTGTGTTAGGCCTCCTTGCAAGTAGCTCAGGGAAGCTTTCTGTCCGGTTTCTCAGACCGTTTAGTTTAAAATTTAAAAAAAATCTTTAAAACTATGACAGTTCATATTCTCTACACTAGACTGTAGTGGGAACTCTTGACTTATCCCTCTCTAAAGTTCAAGCTGGAGAACCTGAGATGTGGATGGCCACCAAGTGCCAGTGTCCTCCATCCTACCGTAGGTGTGGGTGGTCCCCAAACTGTAACTGTTCTACACCCTTCTCTACTTGTGTGTCATCTAGCTCTCTGAACATGCATGTGTCTATAACTGCGATGAGCTCTGGGATTTCCCACTTTAAAGTACAAGTGATTACATCCATTTAGATAACTATTAATCACTCATATAAAGTTCGCCTCTCTTAGTATTCTTCTGGATTTGTTGTTTTTATTCTTCCTGTTTTCAGTGTGTGTGTGTGTGTGTGTGTGTGTGTGTAAGGGATGGAGATATGGGGAGATATAGAGGTTACATGCCCATGTACACAACAAACTTCTCTTGGCTTCCGGTGCAACTCTGTACCAGGAACACATTCTCCTAAGAGATGCAGTGTTCTAACAACTACAAAGTGTTTCAATGCATGGATGTACCTTAATTAAATTTGGGACTTTTTTCAATCCCCCCTTCCTCCCTCTTATACTCTCTGCCTCATGTCTTCCTTGAGGTTGAAAATAGTCCCGAGTGCTGCAGTCCTATTGTGCATCCTTAGACATGACTCAAGCTAGTAACAAGGTATAGGGTGTGTGTGGTTGTGTGAATAGCTTTTAATATGTGAAGCTAAACATATCCTTTGAAAGCTTTCATTCTTTAAGTTGCATCTTAGCCATTTGGAGGCGTCTGACAACTTCTGCCCCTAAAAACAATCCCACACGACTCAACCGACTATGCACATCGCATTACCTTTGGAGAACCTTCACTCGTTGTGATAAGTCCCTTAATACATTCTCCTGTTTGTAACTATGTCTGAAGCAGGCGTCTATGCTAAGCACGCATGTAGACCCATGATGAGCAAACCATGCCCAGTGCTGCCCTTCCTGAGTACCTCCCAGTGTAGAAGAGATGCTGGGCAGTCAAGCAGTCCCCAAAGAGCTGCAGAAAGTTCTAGAAAGTTAAAAAAAAGTACCCTGTGATGGGGAGAACCAGGGAAGAGTCTGTATGAATAAGAGATCGGTGAGCAAAGACATTCTAGGGAGAAGGAGCACGAGGTAAGGACTCTGGAGGCAAAGAGGCCAGACATTTCTTATAAGAACTAATCTAACGTATGAAAAAAAGGTCAGAAGGATGTTGGGAGGACTGGTGTGTGTTGGGGGTAGGGGGCTGGAGCCAGGGAACAGTGATACGAGGCTGGAGGTTCCCGAAATACAGTAAACTTTACCTATTTACTTATTGTGTAAGCTAAACCCTCTCAATCCCCAGTAACTAATATGTTTTGTTGTAATGTTATTGACCCGAACTTTTTTGTAATCTCACTTTACATTTGCTATTAAAACTTCTTTGCACTTGGTTACTAGTCACTCTGTCGCAGGAAAGGGCAAAGTGCTGAGGGGGCACGAAGCAGCCTGGTGACTTCAGTTAATAATGCTTTTTTTAAAAGCTGGGAGAAAGGGTTTGGAAAGCTTCCACCTAGAGAAATTAAAAATGAGATAAATACTGTTAACTTGATTCAAACATTGCATAATATTTATGTGCATAGACATTACCAGCATACCCCAATTAAAATGTAAATTTTCTGTGTTTTTTTAATGCATCTGTTGAACTTTTAAGTTAAAGTGAAAATTTGGAAAAGTGTTATGAAAATTTTATTGCAGTTTCCTAGTTTTTAATCTTCCCTCATTTTTAAAATCAGAGTATCCTTTATGAGTTTCTAAGAATATGTATATTTAGACTACTAATAATTTCTCATTTATTTTGAAACATATTTATCAGCTCATTAGATGTTATTTGCCTCTTGACAAAGACATATGTATATGCATATGTGTGTGTGTGAGCACGCACGCGCATGGTAGCATTGCATGCCATGGGATCCTCACTATCACAGGAACAAAGTATTTTCCATTTCTTTGAATTTTACCTTGGTGACTTATACAGAGCCACCATCACACAGACGTGTAACATAAAGACTTACTTCATATGTTGTAATTAAGAGACAGTAATTAAAGTGAACAGATAGCATCATTTAATGCTCCAAAATCTCAAACAAGTTTTGCCTATTAAAATCATTCACAGTGCCACAGTTCTACTAACACATTTCTGAAAGAAAAACCGAGTGTTCTATTAAGGCTCTGACTTGGGCTAACTCCTGTGGTTGTTCTAGTGTGTGAGTGAGGAAGGGTGGGCACTGCTACCCTTTGCATCAAGGAGCAGGATTAAGTTCTCACTGCTGAGTCCTGGGACAGAGCTGACCCAGGTCAAAAGGTCAAGCTCCAGAGCTGTGTCCAGGTCCCAGGTGAGTGCTGAGATCCAAGAGTGGCTCTCAGGGCAAGTGAGAGGCATGACAGAAGGAAAGCTGACTCCTACCTCAAGTCAGGCAGAAAGCCCATTTCAAACTCCCTTTTTCTCAAAGTCAGAGAACACATGTTGAGGTTACAAGGAATTCTGAATGGTTTTGTTTGGTAATCTAGGTCTTGGGCAGAGATTCAGAATGAGTGTATGTGAGAGAGAAAGAGAGAAGAGAAAGAATCATAAAGAGGAGAGACAGAGAGAGAGAGTGTCAAAGACCACTAGAAAATAATTACCTCGAGCCAGTGGTTTATCCAGATCTCTCAGAAGTTGCCTGCCGTGACAAGGCCTCTAATCTTTAACTGTTTTAAGGTACCTTCTAAAGAAATAGTCTTTTTTTCTTAAACAACTCCCCTTCTTCTTTATTTACTTTGTATTTAGTAAATAGTTATACATCTGGGGTTGGAGCTACCGAAAGTGTTTCCCTGTGTAGGCGAGGGCCCCCAGAGCCACAAAGGAAAAAACAAGCACAAGTAAAAGCAGTCACATAACACTCCGTGTCAGGCACTGATCAAAGCCTTATACATTTTACTTTATTTGATATTCGAGCCTGTCTACAAGACAGGGAGTGTAACCCTATCCATTTTACAGATGTGGGAACTGAGGCCAAAGATTCATTGACTGACTTGGTCAGAGTCCGACAGTTGTAAGCAAGAGAGTCAGAATTCTAAGCAGGATATATGGCTTCAGTCTGCCCTCTAACCACTATTCGACATTTACCGCTCTGCTCAAACCGGTTATGTTTGGGTCCTTACGTCTTTCTGGCAATCGTAGATTGCTGTGGCCATGGGAGAGGGGTAGTTTTTCTGCACTGGGAGAGATTATTAGGGCATTTTTGCCGGGTTTTCACTGGAGAAACAGCATGTCCTGGGTTATCTCAAAGATGTTGCTTGTCATACCCACAAGCTCATGGATCATACTCCTTTGCTGGGAAGAAAACTGTTTTGTTTCCCTTGTAATGAGTGAGGAGGGAGGAAGGGGCGCTGCTCTCATAGAATGTAGTGTGAAAAGGGATCTGCTGTTTAGGAGACCCAGAAATGACAAGAGGCAGACTTGCTTCCTTCAGAACAGCTACCTAACAGAGTCAGATGTGAAGACTTTGTGGAAAGACTTTGTTAGGGTCGTGTGTGGGTGTAGAGGTGAGTAAGGTGATGATGTTTAAGACCCTCTGAGCTTGTACATTTTGGGCACACCTATAGGAAAGTGCCTCAATTGGAACCATGACAAATCCTGTCTTCCTGGTTAGGTGAAAAGAATGAGGGCTGGAGAGAGGGGGGTGTCATTATTCCAGAGCTAGGGGCTCTTAATTCTTCTGCAGTTAAGAGAGCCCATGGTAGCCAAGCTGGGCCCCTGCCACGGGTATGTGGAGCCTGGCATGGACTGCTGAGCACTCCAGCAGAAAGGATGACCAGGTCTGGCATTCAGGCTCAGTCTGCCCAGCCCAAGGGGACTGGACACCTACTTGGCTTTGTCACTGCTCATTTTCCTGTGAGGAAAGCTCTGGTAGTGGCGAGAATGGGAAGTAATCCACTTAAACTAACAGTTCTTCTGTGTGCTGTCACTGGTTGGGATCTTTGCAAGCAACCTGAAAAGCCCCAGCAGTGGACACACAATTCCGCTTACTCTCCAGAGCAGGCGATTTGCTTCTGTGACTCAGCCTGCAGGGCTGCATCTGCCCCCCCCCCCCCAACACACACATTGTTTCTCTAGAGCTCAAAATGCTGCTTCTGCCTTGAAGCATGACCGCCTCTCCTGGGTCTCCTTGTCAGAGCGGGTCTGGCATCAGAGTTGAGAAGCTGCAGTGTCACCGTTCCCTTTTTTAAAAAATTTTCAAAACAAAGCAGACTTTCCTGCTCATAACCCCTCATTGAGCTTTTGTAGGCAGAGCTTGCTTAGCAATGTGTCCAGGAGAACAGGCCCACTGAGAGGACTTCTCAACATATTCCTTGAAGTTTAGCTTGAGGGGTCGAGGGTGTGGGGGTGTGGGAGTGTGTGTGAGGGGAGTGAAAGGGAGTCTCTGAACACTGCTTGGTGTGGGTGGATCACAAACCAGCAGACCGTAGCAAGCTCGTGATACAATGCAGCTCATAGGCAAATCTTCCCTACCATGGTCCCTTGGTTTTGCTAAAGTGCAGCTCAGCTAACTTCCCTTGGCCAGAGAAAGACATTGGCACACACGGGGGTAAGTTGTGAAGGTTTTTGCCCAAACTAGATTGCCTGGGGGTGGAATTCCTGTGACAGAACACAGGAAGAAAAGAGGCAAATCATTTTACAGGACAAGTGATCAAAAGCAAAACTAGTGGAATGCACCTTTGTCAGAGATAAGAAAAAAAATACATTTTACTGGGTTCTGCTCTGAAGACAGAGTGGCAGACAGAGGCAGCCAGCATCCCTCCAACAGGCCAGAGGCTCCGGTGGGACTACAAGGAGGCCTCCCCCAGGTTCTGAGCGCCACCCAGCTTCTCCGTCTTGGGAGCCCACCACTAGTCTGTTTTTAAGATATGTTTATTTATCTTTTTTCAAATATTTTGGTTATGTTTGCTGAGACAAGGTCTTGCTAGGCAGCCCAAGCTGTCCTGAATCTTGCTATGTAGCCTCCTCAGCTGGCCCCAAACTAATGCTCACAATAATGCTCCTGCCTCAGCGCCTCCCCCTTACTGGGATCATAAATGTGCATGCCTGGCAACCTTCTCCCTTTACAGCCCAGAGATGTGGGCAGGTCCTACCCTTGGTTACAATTTTATTTCATTCACGGTGACCACTCTCAAAGCATGTGGTCCAGCTCACTAGCACAGAGAGAGATGAGTATTTAGTTGACCAAGAGTAAACTGTTTACTAGAAAATTGCATGTAATGACCAGGAGATGGCACACAGTTAAACACTGCTCTTTGGAACACTCCAGTGGAGCCAGGATCCCCTGAGGAAGAATAAGAGATGACCTCCCATGTTTAGCACTCACTACAAGAATGAGGAGGATTGAGAAATTCCCCCCTTCGATTTGGGACCTGAGCATCCTAGAGACTGCGCTCCTTGGGCAGCTTGTTCCCATGTCAATATTGTTACTTGTCTTCAGCCACTCACATTAGTCGGAGTTTTGCATAGGGAGGACATTTTGCTGAGTGACACTCCTCCCTCTCAAAAGATTTGTTTGGATTGGTCCAAGTCACGTCTTATTAACAAGGTCCTTTAAGAACTATTTAAATACAGTTGTTTGTGGCACAAAGAGTGGCTTTCAGAGAGAAGGCAAAAGAGACGAAATATAGCTTTCCATGGGAAATTCTATCGATGAGTCAAAGTAGGTCTCACATATGCAGGTCATGCTCTACTTCTAACAAATAAGTTAGCACTGGAAACTGCATGTGAAAGTCCCATTTTATAATGAGTTAAACCAAATAGGAAGTGAAGCAGCCATGACCTAACAGAAAGAGGGTCAAGTTTGAGATCAGAGGACATGTGGTTAAATTGTAATTCAACACCACGTAGACTAGCTGTGACTGTAGCTGCAAGCCTGGGCTTTACCACTGTAATGCCACACTGGAGCATCCTCATTTCCAGTGGTTCTCGGCCAAACTGAAAGAAAGTGGGAGAATGCTTTGTAGAGATCTGCAGAAACATAAAACACCAAGAAGTTAATACATCAGACATCTATTAGGTATTAATAGAAGCAGGGTCTGGCCACAACCAAACACCTATTTTAAGCACTGACTTCTGCCAACATCCAGGGCCAGACAGAGGAAGGAAGGGCTCGTAAATCAGTCTCCTTGAGAGGTCTCTTTAGGAAGTTGGTCCAGATTTTATATTTTTAACTTTGAGTTTTAATTAGCTTTGAACAATTTCACAGAATCCTTAAAAAATTATTATTTAGGCTTTATCTATGACGAATAAAATATTGTTCTAAAAGGTGGCAATAGACATTTTGAGTCTGCATAATCAGAGAAGGAATCGCTGGTGAGCTTACAAAGGCATTTACTTTAAACAATAAAGATTTTTCCATAAGGCAAGTTTCTAAAGCATTAAAAAGACAGTGAGGCAACAGCGATTATTATCTTAGGATGAGCTCACATCCTTAGCATGATTGTGAGAGTAGATGCCAGAAACTGGGAGCTTTGATGACTTTTATTTTATGTGGCATGAAAAATTTTAATCTGAACCACTGCCTAGCTCATGGCTTTATATGCATTTGTTCCATGAGATTAGCTGGAACCAATAAGGAGAATGCAAATGGAATTTCTGCTGCATCCCACAAAACTGATACTTGTATAATGAGAAGTGTGTACACACAGAAGTCTATAACTCTGACACCTTTGGCAAAGGCAGTGTGAGGCACATATGTGTTTTCTGATTTTCATTAAGACCAGCCAGTTGTCTGCCTCAGAAACACAAAATTTGGGGAGGGGCTGGCCATCGTTTCTCAGGAAAACACCACATTCTTAAGGAAATATTTGTGCTTTGCCTACCTTTGCCACAAACAGGGAGGTTTTAAATCCATGAAAACAAATGCTTAAATGAGTGTTTATTGGTGGCATGTGTGGTACTCAAGATGTGCCAATTAGTAAGCACATGTGGCAGAGCTCTGGCATGAGCTAGTACTAAAACTCCAGTGTGTTCTCACCAATAGACTGAGCATTAGCCACCGAGCAATGTAATTCCGCAACAACACTGGTCTAGCATTAGTGCTTCAAGGGCACCGAGTGTGCTGGATCTGCCCCTATCATTATTTCCTTGTGCCTGTCAGTACTGCTCACATATTCGAAGAGACGTGTTTTCATTGCTACATGGTAGTGAGGTTGTAGGAAGAACACATATGTTGAAATATTCTTTAAAAATCAAGAACTTTTGCTAGTAATTTAAAAAATAGCCTGAAAGTTATACATGACCAAATTTCTTGCAATTATCTACTAACGTCCCCAAGCTCAGTGAATTGAAGATATAAAAAAGAGCATATTTAGATGCTTCAAACCAATGAAAATTAGCTTAATCTTGAAGAGCATCTAGAAGGATGCTACATAAGAGGATAAGGTGAAAACCATGAATAGATTATTTATCTGAGTCAATGAAATGAGAAGACAATAGTGTAGTATCTTAACTAAGAGAAATACTAAAAATCTGCCACTTTGTGATCATTATAGTCTATGAGAATACCTCTAAAGACAAAAAGTAAACCTGGACATGGTGGTACACATTTCTAATCCTAGTGCTAAGGAGGTTGAAGATTGTGTGTGAAAGGACAGCCTTGTCTATAAGATAACAAACAAGTGTGTTACTTACAAACTATAAATTCATCTCTAACTCTCTCAACAATAGAGTGAGGAAGGTATCTACTTTTCTTCCTGGTATTAGCAAGGGACCAAGCATACATCACAGTGGGAGGTGGTGGGATGGAATGAAATGGTGTCACACATTCATTAAGACACCATGAGCAGGGTTCAGCTAAATACCGAACTCCTACCTGGCCTGTTGGTCACAAGCAAGGCAGCGCTCTGCAGTGCTGAGGTGGTATGGGCAGTTTTCAGTGGGAAGCTGAATGCATGGACCACTCCTGCTGCACTTAGCAGGTACTCTACTTGGTTAAAAAAGAAGAATCTTAAAACACACAGAACCTCAAATATGAGATGCAAGCATCCATGATGCAATTACAAGTCACTCATGCTATGCAATGTGGGAAAACTGTAATTTCAAGGATGAACATCATCACCAATGCTAAGCGACCTGTTGATGGATATAACTCACTGGAGTCACAAAGCAGCATGATCTGCTTACAAAAGCAATTATGAATAATTTTGAGCCAAATGAAGTAATAGAAAAATCCCAACAAAGAATTAGCAGGCATTTAAAAAAATACCTAAATGGAATTTGTGGAACTAAAAACCCTGTTTAAAAATCTTAAAACGTAATTAATAGGACTTAATAGGAAAAGAAAGTCTACGGAGACATCTGATGGACTTGAAAGGAAAATTCACCGAATTTAATTCATCTGAAAGTTAGAGAGAGAGATGGAGTGGATAAGTAAGTAAAAATAAGTGAGCTAGCTCGGGAAAGGAGAAACTAAAAACAGCCAAGGAAACTGAGTTGTTGCATATGAGGACTATACCACTTCAAGTAGCAAGTGTTATGTCAAAACCATGGTGGACAGGGTCAGGCAACAAAGTATTTTTTAAGGGCTGACAGAACAAAAGAAATGTTCCATTGTGAATTCTTTTAATTCGGTAATAGGTTACAAATACAGTTTGCAAATGAAAGGAAAATAAAGGTATTTCAAGTAAAAATGCCAAGAGTACACCATAAAAATATTAACCAAAACCCAAGCTGGAGGGCTGGGAACATGGCTCTGGCAATACAGTGCTTACAGTGCAAGCTGAAGGACTTGAGTTTGGATCCCCAGTGCACATATGATGACATGGCACTGCACGTGAGTAACGTAGGGCTGTGGAGGCAGAGGAAGAATCCCTGAGCTTCTTGGGCAGTGGATCCTGCTGAACCCAGTGAGATCCAGGTTCAACAGGAGACTTGACATCAGAAAACAAAGTATGGAACGACACCTGACATTGACCTCTATCCCACCTACAGACACATACACATATAAACACAGACACAGATACACACACACACACACACACACACACACATCAAGGTGAAACAGACTTCTTTAGATAGAAAACAGGGTAAAATAACACACACAAACCATCACAGAAAATTTACAGAAGAAAGTCCTACAGATAGGAGGAAATGACACTAAGTGGAAACTTGGGGCCATGAGAGACAGGCGGTTGCTGGGCCACAGTGACCACGTGGGCCGGTAGAGGCTTCATCCATTACATCATTGTCTTGAAAGCTGACTGTTCAGACAGGTACAGGGCAATGTGTCATAGGCTTTATAGCGTATGTAAGCAAATGAGACAATGACAACAAAGAGACCAGGAAGGGGATAAGCCTTATGACACCATCTCATGGTTCTCCACAAGGAAAGTGCTTTCCATTTCACATGAAGGCAGACTGAGATGAGTTAAAGGTGAACAGAAAAATGACAAAGAAAATGGCTTAATAATAAAAACAACTTTAGGAGAAAACAAGTAACAGGACAGGAGCCTACCGCAGAGGGCCTCTGAAAGACTCTACCTAGCAGTGTATCAAAGCAGATGCTGAGATTCATAACCAAACCTTCAGCAGAGTGCAGGGAATCATATGACAGAAGGGGGAATTAGTAAGACCTAGAGAGAACAGGAGCTTCACAAGAACCAAATATATCTGGGCACAGAGGTCTTTTCTGAGACTGATTCTCCAACCAAGGACCACACATGGATACAATCTAGAACCCCTGCTTAGCCGTAGCCTATGGTAGCCCAGTATCCAAGTGGGTACCCTAGTAAGGGGAACAGGGACTGTTTCTGACATGAACTCAATGGCTGGCTCTTTGACCTCCTTCTCACCCCCTCAAAGGGAGGAGCAGCCTTGTTAGGCCACAGAGGAAGACATTGCAGCCAGCCATGAGGAGACCTGATAAGCTAGAGTCAGATGGAAGGGGAGGAGGACCTCCCCTATCAGTGGACTTGGAAAGGGGCAGGGAGGAGATGAGGGAAGGAGGGTGGTATTGGGAGGGAATGAGGGAAGAAGCTATGTCTGGGATACAAAATAAATAACCTGTGATTAACATAAAAAATAAAAATTATAATAAATAAAATATTTTATAAATATATAAATAAAAAATAATTAAAAATCAAAACAACTTTAAATAATAAAAGAATAACAGATAAAGTTAATTGAGAAATTTTAGTTCTAAGAGAAAAGTAAAAAGAAATTAAAAGGAAAAACCACAGATAGCATCAATTGAAAACCAAATATGGATGAAATTTAACCACATCTATAATGGCTAACTCTATGGCAACTTGAAGAAACATGTTGGAAAAAGTAAACATCAATTGAGAAAATGTTCCCAACTTGATTGGTGAGTGGGCAAGGCTGTAGTGTATTTCTTCCTTCCTTTCTTTTTTCCTTCCTTCCTTCTTTCCTTCCTTTCTCCCCCCCCCCTCAGCGTTTGATGTGGAAGGACCCAGCTCACTGTGGGCAGGGCTGTCCTTGGGCTGGTGCTAGAAAAAAGCAGGCTGAGGAAGCCATCGGAGCAAGCCAGTAAGCATCAGACCTCCATGTGCTCTGTATTATCTCTTGCCTCCAGGTTCCTCCCCGTTCTCCCCTCGGTCATAGAATTACGAGTTACATGGACAAATAAAGCCTGTCCTTCCCAAGTTACTTTTGGCTTGGGTGCTTTATCATAGTAATAGGAACCCTGATGAATGTGGCACCAAAGACCATAATAAACGTCTTAAGGCTGCAGAGGGGCACAGTGAGATTCCAAAGGTGCAGGTAACTAGTCAGCCATGTTGCTAACATTTGCATTGTAATAAAACATTTATATTTATTTATTTTTGGTGAGTGGTTGGTGGATACACACATGCCACAGCATGAGTTACGAGGTCAGCGATCTCTCTGGAGTTAATCTTTGCCTTCCACAATGTGGGTCTTCATATCTACTTCAGGTTAACAACTTTGGGGGCAAGTGCCTTTCCCCACTAATCTATCTCACCAACTCAACTTTGTATTTTAAACATGATTTTAATATATCAGAGCAATTAAAATTATTATGGGTATATTAATGGACTTACGTGATAATTTTATTATTGCACCCAATCATATAAAACTGAACTATTTTGTTTTCTGACCCAAACTCTTCTAATTATTAAATTTTATTCATTATCTGTAATTAATTTATTACATTAAATATTATTTTAAGTATACAATATTAATTCTCAAAAATATGCTTTTCTTTGGAACAATGTAATTCTTGCCAAATAGTGTGCTGAAATGAATGGCTTTTCATTTCTTGCATTGGTGAGGTTGTTAAGCTGATAGATTTGCTTGTGGTGTTTCTTGACTAGAATAGATGCTTGAAGTCCAAATGTTCATTACTGAGGGTGAGGAATATGAAAGAGTAATTTGGGCTCAGTGCTTAAGTGCACTGTCTGTTCTTCCAAGGGACCCCGGTTCAACTCCCAGCACCCACATGGCAGCTCACAACTGTCTGTAATCAGTTCCAGGTGGTCTGACACCCTCACGTCAATGCAAGAAAATAAAATTAAATAAGTAATTTTTTTAAAAAAGAAAGAGTGATTTGGGACAGAGTAGAAATTCTTACTAAGTGCTGAGAAAAAAAGTACAGATTTAACCCTCAAAAAAAGAAATGGTCTGGAAGCAGCTACAAAGCCATGGTTGGTTCTTCCTCTAAACTTCAGAATAATCCTAACACCAATTCACAAAGACAGAATTCTCTCATACAGCACACACTCAGGAAGAAGCTAATCTTAGGTGGTTTTTACAACTTATGTGCATGATAACAATACAAACGACACAAATAAATGGCTTGTTATATAAAGACACATACTCAGGCAGACATTCACATTCATAGGAAGGTACGTGAAGATTCGGGAAGATGTCATAATTTGATTGGAACAGTCACCATTTGTAAGCAGGTTGCTTCGATGAAAACCACCTTTTATCTGCTCCAGAGAATAGAATGTGTGGGCTGAGCTCCTGCAAGACCACAAGCCCTTAAAAGAAGGTATAATATTAAAACTCTGAGTATTCACAAAGAGATGGTTCCTTATTGGTTAGTATAAATTGTAGTTTCGTCTGTTTTGAGATAAAATATCCAAGTTTGTAACCATTCAATTTTATACATTTTAATTGGCTCATAATTGAAAAACCAACATTTCCCTCTCATTTCCTGAAAGTTTACAATTGTCTAAACAAACACTAATGTAGGCAAAGAGGGGTGAGTCTACTGCCTATGGGCCCTGCACATCAGCACTGCAGCAAGCTGTATCAGAAATATCAGCCTGACTGTGTTCAAACAATGCTTTAAGGAGAAGAGGCTGGGCTGAAAATACCCTAGTTCTTAAAGGCCTTTCCTAGGCACCATCTGAGGACTACATTTCAAAACCTGGGGTAGCAGAAGGCCTCCAAGTATCCCCGTTCCCACTCTCCTCAGTCCACAAGTAGAGAGTAGAGGCAGACAGAACTGGACCCCATTTCTGTCACTGGAACTGGCACCATTAACCTTGACCTATACTGTCCTGTTGCATCCAGATTTAAAAAACAATTTTCTTTTTGTGGCCATGACTCTAAGTACACTTGGTGGAAGAGCTGCTGTATTCACATGGCTAGCAAGCCAAGTGAGCAGCCAGAGCATGGTGGCACCTTCTTCCCAACCCCCGACCTGGATTCACTGCAGATTTCCTAACAGGAAGGGACACGTGCACTGATACTGATGTGGTCTGGGAAGTCTCTTTCATTCCTTGGTTTACAACCTCCCAAATGACTGCCACTGATAATGAACCTAATAATCAAACACAAGCAACTTTCCCACGGTGTCCTTGAAAAGGAAGAATGCGTTCCCAAGGGTTTCATGAAAAACATATTAAATTAGTAAGATTGGAGCAGTTGAGATGTTTTTCTTTAATCAAATTTTATGAAAGTCAAGGAAATAAATGCTCCCTTAAAAAAATGACCAAACCATGGCTTCAACTCGATTTACATTGTTAGTGGTTGGTAATGGTGCTGGCTTGGCCCGCTTGCATTAGGGAGAGTTAACATTGGGAAGAGACGATCAGTTATGTGCAACGACGGCCAGAGAATTAGAAAGCAAAGCACACTTATTTTTCTGCTGTGAATCAGTGTGGTCTAGCTAATTCGATTGGGACAATAGGTATCATACTGGTCACTTTATCACTTAAAAGACTAAGTGTGTGCTATGTACTAGGCACCATGTTTGAAGTAGAAGGCATGGAAAAATATGAGAGATGTACGCTTCTCTGAAGGAGTTTCCAGTATGGTAGAAGAGGAACTACAGAAACAGGCAAACCACAAGCTTAAATGATGAGAAGGAAAGCAAGGACTGAGGAAAAGAGGAAGTAGCAGAAACTGTCTCACTAACTTGTGCCATTTCAGGCAAGATCTCTCATCACCAGTACATACTTCTTGTGTCCTCAGCTATTTTTTTTTCAACTGGCGGTGGGGGGAAGTTTGCTGCAAATACAGTTTAATCTAGTAACCATATGCTGACAGGACTCAGGTCTGTGTCTCTAAGGAGATGTCAGTTGCAATTATTGTTATTGTTTGTGGTCCTGGGGACCAAACCCAGGGTCTCACACAAGCTAGGAAAGCGCTTTACCGCCAAGCTGAATCTGCAGTCCAGAAGTCAATATCACTAACTCCTGGGCATTTCTACTTAATATAGTAAGGCTTCTTACATAGTTGAAACTGCTTCCAAAACTAAGGTTCAACTTGACTTTCATAAGAGTCTAGGAAAAGTAATCATGACCTTGAGAACTTGTGGCTGGTTATATGGTATAGAGAGACAAGAATCTCCTTCTTTGACCTCTCTGTGTCCACCAGGGCCACAGCAAACAGCCAGGAAACCTCCAAGTAGTTCTCATACTGTTGTCACTGATGTTTCTTTGGAAGATTTTATTTTTAATTATGTATAAGTGTATATGTCTATGTGCAGATTTTTTTCTACTTAAATGCATTTGTCCACAGAGGCCAGAAGAGGGAGTTGGACTTGGAGTTACAGGAAGTTGTGAGCCACTCAGAGAGGATGCTGGGAACCAATCTGAGTTTTTAAGAACAGCGAGAGCTGCTATCATTGAGCATTCTTCCTAGTCCAGACATTGATTTCTCTAGAAGCATTTTACTGATTAACTACAGTTTGCACATGAAATTCACTTTAAAAAAAGACTTGTTTTATTTTATTTGTGTGGGTGTTTTGCCAACATGTATGTATAAGCACCACATGCAGGCGTGGTGCCTGCAGAGGTCAGGAGAGAGTATCAGGTCCACTAGAACTGGAGTTGTGAGCCGCCATGAAAGTTCTGGGAACCCAACCCAGGTCCTCTGTAGGATGGGTCAATGCTCTTAAAAGCTGAGCCATTTCTCTATCCCACTTCTTCTACTATACAAACACACTTTAATAAAATAGTTTGGTTGGAAAATATCAGCAGTTAGTTGTGTATGTGTTTGAACATAGGTGCAATAACTTAAGAACATATGTACATGTTTCTTTAAAGCTTTTCCATATCTGGTTCTTTTCTGCGTGTCTCTCCTTTTGCTTTGCATAAGCTCATAAGATTTAATAAGTTTACTGAGTTGATTAAAATTATGCTAATGCTTTAGGTAATACTTCAAATATGGTGACTGTTCTATAAAGAGGAGAGAAGAAAGAAGAGAGAAGAAAGGAGGAAAGAGAGGGGAGGCAAGGAAAAGAAGCATGACAAAATGAGGAAATGGGGGGTTAGAGGAGGGTGGGAGGTTGCTTAACTTGAAGAGCCTGTGGAGAACAAATGCCCCCTTCACTGTATTTTGAGGCAGAATTGAAATACGCAGGCTGAAACAGAAATAAAGCCAAATTACTTCATACCCAAGTCAGCATTAGTACCTACAAACAAAGGGCCTTGGGGAAGAGGAATGGCTTGGGTACTTAAGAGGTCTGTAAAGAAGGAAATCTCTGAAACTGCAGGGCCCGGCAGCCCTGTTTAAAAGGTCAATGGAGGTCATTTAGTCTCGCCTGGAAGCTCCTTCTCTCGTTACCTGCCTCCTGAGAACTCTGAGGTCAGGAAGGTATGAGCCCACCATCAGTATGGCAGCAGTCTGACCTCAGTATTTTCCCTCAGTCTACTTTCCATTCCATCTCTGTGTAAATGCCTTTACAGAGTGTGTGGTTTGGAAGTAAACTAAATGCAAAGAGCACCTTGTGTGAGGGAGAGTTGTGCACAAATTGGCAGTGTGTGAGAAAGACCCCTCCTTCCTTGTACATGTTGCTATAACCTCCACATGAAAAGTTCTAATTGTGCTTAACTGTGATATTTCATTTTTACATTTCTGGGTTTGTTTGGTTGGTTTTTTGTTTGTTTGTTTTTTACTATTAAAATATTGCAAAGCCCATTTTGATACAGCTTCAGCATTACTCAACCTCGGCTCCTTGAGAACAAGAATATATGTTTTCATTGCTATTCTTTTTGAACGTCCGTGTTGCCCACATCTGGAATGGTACAGGTATTTCGTGGCCAGTGGATAAGCCTCAGATTATAACTGAATAACTCCGAGTGGTGCTTTGCATGGGTGTGTGATGTCATTTGGGAGGGAAGTCTTTCTCTTTTCAAATTCAGTTTCTAGAATGATTTCACATATTCAAATATGATGCTTTTGCTTGACTGAGCCATTGGGGAATAAATTATCCTCTGAAAAGCCTTTTCCTCATCTAGCTCCATGATTCTAATCAGCCTCAGCATCTAAGAATAATAATGTTTCTTAGTTACACATTACAAGATCAACATGCCAAAATCAGTGGCCTTTCATTCACTAATAACAAACCATCTGAAGCAGAAATTAAGTAAAGAAACTCATTTAGAACAGGCACAAATTGAACTTTTGAAATGAGTGGATTTAATCAAGAAGGGCAAAGATCTGTACGCTGCAAACTATAAAATATTCATAAAAGCTGAAGACCAACTTATTTTACAAATAATGAAGATGTATCTCATTCACCCATTATAAGCATTGATGTTGTTATGATGTCTGTATTGGTTGTTGTGGTGGTTTGAACCAGGATGGCCCCATAGACTCATTTATTTGCATACTTAAGCTCCAGGGAGTCCCACTATTTGAAAGGATTAAGAGGATTAGGAGGAGTGGCCCTGAAGGAAGCGTATTACTGGGGATGGGCTTTGAGGTTTCAAAAGCCTGGGCAAGGCCCACAGTCTCCCCTTCTCTGTCTGTGGGCCAGGATGTAGCTCCCCACTTCCACAGCACCATGCCTGCCAGGCCTGCCCCTATGCTCCCTGCCTTGATGAGAATGGGGCTAAGCCTCTGGTACAGTAAGGAAAGCCTAATTGAATGTTTTCTCTCCTAAAATTGTCATGGTGTCTCTTCACAGCAATAGGGCGGTAACTATAACAGTCACTTTTCTTTTTATTGTGAGAAAAAGAAAACTGAAAGGAGGGAAGGTTTGTTTGGCTTACCATTTGAGGGCATGGTTCACCACAGCAGAGAAGGTGTGGAGGCAGGAGCATGGACAGCTGTTCACACTTTATTCTCAGTCAGAAAGCAGAGAGAGATGTGTGGGCTGGTGCTCAGCTCACCTTCTCTCTTTCATTATCTTCAGCCATGAAATTATGCCCATATTTAAGTTGAACCTTTTTACCTCAATTAATCTGATCTAGAAACTCTCTTAAGACATGACCAGATGTTGGTCTCCATGGTGAGTCTACATCTCGTCAAGTTGACACTCAGTATTGACCTCTAAAACGATCATACTATCTGTAGCTCTCCCACGTGAAGCCTACACTCACACATTTTGGTGAAATGTGTTCCTTCCCTGAGTGTCTTTCCAGTACCTATCTATGATTAAATGTATGGTAAAGTCTATTTTAATAAGTTACAATTCTTCTTAATAAAAATGTCTATACTATTTATAACAATATATAGATTTAAATGAAACAACTAATAGTGAGTTGACAACCCACAGACTGAGAGAAAATAATTGCAGATCACACATCTGATAAGCCCGTATTCTTCAAAAGAGATACAAATGGGCAATACTTTTGAGAAAAAAAAAAACTTCAACATATCTAATCATGGTGGAAATGCAAATGAAAACAAAAATGAGGCATCATGTCATATCTTACTGAACACCTATTACCCAAAGGTGGGTGGCTAAGGGTTTAGAGAAAAGGTAGTCCTGGTACATTGCTGGTCAGAATGTAAACTAGTAGAATCACTCCAGAAAGCAATGTGGGTTTCTCAAGGGGCAGACGGGAGCAGAATGAGAGCAAATCAGAGCTACTGTATGATCCGGAACCCCACAATGATATTGTCATACATCTTTAATCTCAAGTTCTTCTCAGCACTGTTCACAAAATTCAAGCTCTGGAAGCAACTTACAGGCCCATCGTGGACGCATGGGGAAAGTTGACAGGACACACAATGCAGAAAGGAAGCTGTCTAACCTTAAAAAGAAAGTAAACTCTGCCACTTGAGACAACATGAATACATCTGGAAAGCATTAACCCAGCTGAGGTAAACTAGACATTGCTATGCCACATAGGTGTAGACGCTTGCAAAGATCTCACAGCTGAGGCTGGAGAGGAAGGATGGGATGGGGGAAGGTGAGGTGGCAGTCAGAGGGCACAGTTAAAGTAGGGTCAGTGTTAGGGAGTTACTGTACTACATGATAACTGCAGGTAAAAGGAGTGGACTCTATTCCAAGCTGCTAAAAGGGTTTTTTGTTTGTTTGTTTTGTTTTCTGCAGCTCCTACCACTAAACCTAAGTTGATGAAGTGATGGGTGTGTTGTCAATTTTGATTAAATCTGTGTGAGATATATCCACAGATCAAAAGACTCCACTGTACCCTATAAATTTACACAATTGTTTACTAATTCAGGGGAAATTTTTAAAAAGTTCAGAAGCATAACTCCAGCTCTTTAAAGACAGATGTAGGATAATCAGAAATTCAACATCATCTTGGGATACATAAAAAAACTTAAGGTCAGGCTGGGCAATGTAAGACCCTGCTTAAGAATGAATGAATGAATGAATGAATAAGTAAAAATAAAGCATAAGTAAATTTGTTTCATCGTAGTAGAAATAAAATTCTGCTTTTTCCAGAATCATATACATGTGTCATTTAAAAATGTAGACATAGGTTGGGACATGGAGTTGGTCATTGAAACTTTAAAACATAAGAAGAAATCATGGTCAAAATACCATTAATATGATCACCAACGCGTGACACATTTGAAATTGTGCCATTATTGAACATTTTACTGCCCTGACTCAAAGCTAAAAACCTCAGTTCTAAGTGTCTACTAAAGGTCAAGTGTTGTTGACTGTGTCAGAGAGAAACAAACTCCCTGTTAATGTTTGCTCTTCTTAGTGAGATGTCTCAATAAGACACGTTTCACCAGCACACTGACTAAATGTTTAAGGCATGTGCTATGACTCAGCTGCTGTAAATGGGAAATGAATCTGTCTTGTTTCATTTTCAACATCTTCCTGAAACAAAGCCATCCTTAACACACGCAAGTCAGCAGAAAAACCTAAGTGATGCTACAGAGATGTCATTGCTACCCGGACCTTCTGCCTTTATTTCAATGTACAAAAATCAAGTTCTTCAATAATGACATTGGATTATTTACATTGAAAGACATGTTACACATTCATCAATATATGTCAAGAGATCACACATTGATAATACATTACAGATGAGACTGACGTAAGAAAGTAAGTCTATGGGTATAATGGTAATGATCAAATTTGAGTAAACCAAGCTTTTCATCTACTTTGGAATACTTTCTACCATAAAGCTCTGTGCTTGGCTTTATAGAAATGTAACTGCTCTTCATTATATGAAAGTTACAATATCCTAAAAATGCCAACTTGATTTAGTACGCACATTCAATATTAACATTGGTTTTATTCCAACGACTCGTCTGGAATTCATTTAAAGCATTCTGAATTGTAAGTTAAAGACTCACTTAATGAAAACAAGAAAAAAAAAGCCTCTTGTGTCATCGTCATCATTGCTAAGTCTGATTCCAAGTCTGAAGGCTATTGTTGCTAAAGTCTTAACTCTCTTCATTCAAGCTCTAAAAGCGTTATAAATGAAAGAAATATTTTACTAAATCCTAATTTGCCTTATTTATGAAACACTTTGATGATACCAAGCAGTCATTATAATGCAGTGAATATATTTTATAAATATATTATAATCAGGCATGTTCTTTTTTGAATCAACTGTACAGCTGGGTTATTTTTTTCAGACATTTACTAAGACTATAAACAGTATTTCAATCCCAATTTTAAAATTACATTATTGATAATATCGTTAGATGCATACTAGCCACCCAGATATCTTGGTAAAATCTTTTGCAGTCATGACTGTGTCTTTTTCCTTATTCCTAAAATGATAAAGAATGGGCTGAGCCAAGAAGACAGTTCTGTTTGGTGGAAGGGTTCATTATTCCGAGTGTCACTCTGTCAACCTGTCACTCTGCTTCGATGCTGACGACTCAACAAAGAAAATTCCAGTTCAGTGGGAAATAACTTGCTCATCAATGACAGAAGGCCATACTCTTAAATCCTGAACTATATAAGTCAACAGCTAGATTTCTACAGTGTCTGAAGGGAAATAAACTTGAACAGAAATAAAGAAGGAAGACTCAACTTTTTCTCTTATAGAATCAATTAATGAAAATATTTGAGGATATTGTCACCATATCATAATATCAGCTTCCAGCCATGTTGGCTTTCCCTTGAGGGTGAGTACAGTTTTGGTGAGCAATATAAACTGTGGTAATTCACGAAAATACACGTCTTATTCTCACACATCCACAGGGACTCGCAACTGAAAACAACTGACTATTAGTTAGACAACAAACTTTTTGCATTACGGGAAAATACTTATCACCCAAATTGCCACTGAATTAGACATGATGCTTCCTTTTTAAGCCTTTCCAAGTTCCTATGATGTCCTCTGGACAAATACAGAGGCACTGCATTTGGGAGCTGCATGCAGGGTCCTATTTGGCTCCTTACTCTAGGTGTTAATGTTCAGTGATCACTCAGTGCTCATAGTTACGTTGTTTCACAGTTGGTCTTTTTGTCTGTTTGTTTGCTTTGCTTTGTTTGTTTTTTATTTTTAACTTGTTTTTACTACTTATTCGTTGTATATCTCAATTGTAGCCCCCTCCCTCAAATTCTCCCAGTCCCACCCTCTCTCCTGCTTCCCTCCCCCCATCACCTTTCCCTAGTCCACTGAAAGGAGGTGTTTCCCTCCCCTGCCACCTGCCCTTACCTATCAAGTTTCATCAGGGCCGCCTAAATCCTCTTTTTCTGTGGCCTGTGAAGGCCACATCAGAGCAGTCAACTGAGTTCATGACAGAGGCAGTCCCTGCTCCCCTTACTCTGGAACCCACATGGAGACTGAGCTGCCTATGGGCTACATCTGAGCAGAGGGTCTAGGTCCTCTCCACGCATGGTCCTTGGTTGGTGCATCAGTCCCTGCAGGACCCCTTGGGTTCAGATTTTTAACTTTGTTTATCTCCTTGTGGTACTCTTGTCCCCCCTGTGTCCTTCTGTCCTCCACTTCTTCCATAAGACTCCCTGCACTCTACCCAAAGTTTGGCTTGTGAGACTCAGCATCTGATTTGATCCCCTACTGGGTGGAGCCTTTCAGAGGACCCTCTCTAGTAGACTTCCATCCTGTTCCCTCTCTTCCACCACTTCTGGTATCTATCTTGTTTGCCATTCTGAATGAGAAATTAGCCTGGAACTTTCTCTGAAAATTGGAATAGCACTACCTCAAGATCCAGCTGTACCACTTGTGGGCATATGCCCAAAAGATGTCCCACCATTCAACAAGGACATTTGCTCACCTATGTCCAAAGCAACTTTATTTGTAATAGCCAGAATCTGGAAGCAACATAAATGTCCCTCAATGGAGAAATGGATACAGAAATTGTGGCACATTGACACAATGGAATACTTCTCAGCTATTAAAAACAAGGAAATTATGTAATTTGCAGGCAAATGGATAGAACTAGAAAAGAGCATTCTGGGTGAGGTAACCCAGAAGCAGAAAGACATGCCTAGTATATACTCACTTATAAGTGGATATTAGCCATATAATATAGGCTAACCATACTAGTCTACGGACCTAACGAAGCTTAACAACAAAGAGGACCCTAGAGAGGATGCTTAAATCACAGTTGGTCTTTACGATGCTTTGTGGTATGCTGGTGCTCATCTCTTTTGCTTTTTCCAGCTGTGTTCAACTCCCCTCTTTTATGTACTTTTCTCCTTACCAAGAAGTTACTTTCTTCATGAACAAATTCTCAGCACTCACAGTCATCATTTTAGTGCCTCACAGGACTTGTAATCCCATCCTCAAGATATATTAATCATGTGATCTATTTGCATGGAAAGATCGTGTTTGCTAAAATCTTCTTCAACGCCTACATTCTTACATTCTATGTGTCCATGTTAGCAATACAAGAAAATTTCCCCAATGACCAACAAACTGTTAGTCATTTGTTTGAAATCATGAATGCTTTATTCAGTCATGAAATGCATATACCACAACCATTTATAAAGTTTTAAAATATTAGAATAGGATCCAAGCTATAAATATGATCAGAAACTCTTTTCTGAGTAAGATTAAATAGCAATATCATTAAAAAGAGGAAGGCACATTTGATTAATTGAAAGGCTCTTTAAACAGTGACACTTTTCTTTGGATCAAGAACAAAATTTCAGCACCTTTTAGATGTTTGCTAAATATATATTAAACTTGGAGTCAAGCTATTGATCTGGATAACTTCTGGGAAATGTGTTTTTTTTAAATAGGAAGAACAAAATTCCTTCATGGCATTAGTCACCTCTCCTCCCTGCAAATAGACAGCAGTACAGAGTTCCTCCTATCACGGTGTTGCAGTCTACCAATTCAGTTACCTGTATTCAACTGCCACATCGGAAAGTCAAATGGAAAAATTCCTGAAATGAACAAGTCAGAAGCTTTAACATACACCATGTTCTGAGTAATGGGATGTCATGGCCTCCTTCCCTGCCCTTGGGATCATGAACCAGCTCTTTGGCATGTCTATGCAATATCGTAGCCACCCACCAGTTAGAAAGCTGCCATCTGTCATCAGACTGGCCTTCATGCCACCACACTGCTCATTTTTAAAATACCTTTATATTACTGAATATGGCCTCAAAGAACACGTAATGATGTTGGCAATTTGATTGCAGACTAGCATTAGTCATCTTTTATGGCCCCTCCTCCTGCATTTAATTTATAAGTTAAACTTTACAAGGAGTATGTGCATATAGGTTAAAAAACAACATATACAAGGTTTAGTAATTTCCACAGTTTCAGACATCCTTTGAGGTTCTTAGAACACTGTAGGGAACGAGTGCAGTCCTGTGAATGTATGTTGTTGGCCATGGCCACGTCGAGGACTAAAGCGTCAGACTCCATGGAAATGACAAAGCCTTTCCCTGATTAGGCTCAGGAAAACAACAAAGTCTTCTTGCCTAGTCCTAAAGAAACTGTCTGCCATAGCTCTCTTCCCCATACCGCCACAATCTTTACTGCCTGAAGACTACTCTCCTACAGTCAGTTCCTAAGGGGACTAGCTAAACCCGCCTCCCATTCCCTGCTCCTTTCTTTATCTAAATGTAATGACCCTGACTGCTTGTTCAGCTGTATGCAATAGCCAGTTCAACTGCACACATTAACTGTGCTGAGCTTCCCGGATGCTGAGGCTCTTCCTTCAGAATCCAACAGCTTTTCTGTGGTGTCCATGAGTTTCTCTTTTCTACATTCCCTCAATGCCACAGTCAGGGCAATCCCTGGAGCTGTGTGTGGATAGGGCAGAACACCTCTCCTAAAATAACAGGGGTTGTGGTATGTACTAGGGTATTTTTTTAATTCCTCTCAAAACAGTGAACATAAAAGACTTATAATAGAAATTAAACCAAGTCTAGAAATAAATGGCATACTACTACCATGACAGAAGTTAGTTATTAGTTTTATACTTTGGTACCGAGCCACACTTAGGCACCGTGGCTCACTCTTTAGTGAAGGTGACTATGTTCACCTCTAGGTGCTAGCTCGTGGTCCTGTTCCTGGCATTTGGACTCCTCCAAGACCTTTATTTACTACTTAACTGTAGGTTTTATAAGCTCAAATGGAATATTTTCCAAGAAGAATCTCAACTTCCCATGTTAAAAAAAATGTAGGATGGGGGCAGGAAGAAAGGTAACTGGAACCTGCAAGAGAACAGGGCCAAGTCACATGAAAGGGCAGATACATCAGAACTAACCATGGAAACTGTTAAAGCCAAGGGTTTGAAAAGATGTATTATACGTCCTAAAAAGTCACAACTGCCAAACTCAAAATATTATACCCAATGAAACTATCTATTAAAATTGAAGGAGAAATAAAACCTTTCTATTACAAAAACAGACTAAAGGAATATATTACCAGGAAGTAAGCTGGACAGAGGATACTAGAAGAAACACCTCTTAAGAAACACTTAAGAAAGGATTAAACATTCCATAGAAGTGAAAGGGGGAAAATGCATAATGCCAGAACAGTGAACCGAATCAAGCCTAAGAAAACACCACAGAATGAACAAAATTACAGAAACCAACGCACACAGTCTAGATAAATGATTCTGAATACAAATGATTTCAGTTCACCAGATTCTGTTCACACAGATTCGGAGTGGATTAAAAAAAATATCAAGATCCATCTTTCCCTGTCTTCAAGAAACACACCTCAGTGTCTAAGATAGAATATACCACAGGATGGGGGTGGGGGGAGCAGGAACTATCCCAAACAAATAGGACTAGGAAACAAGCTGGCATAATTATTCTAGTATCAAACAAAATAGATTTCAAACTAAAACTAGTAGGAAATAATGAAGTTTACTCCACACTCAAGACAATATGGGCGTTCTAAGCACAAATGCACTGAGTATAGATACACTCATTTTCATAAAAGAAATATCTCTAGATGTGAATCTAATAGCAATAGTAAAAGGTTTCCATGCCCCACTGTCTCTAGTAGGCAGATCAAGACAAAAGATGACAGCAGAGAAACCTGGGGGTTAAGGGAAGCCATAAGCCAAATGGACTTACAAAATATATCTACAAAGTATACCACAGGGCAGTACAAAATCCATGATCTTCTCAGCAGCTCATGGAAGTTTCTCCAAAACAGACTATACGATGACATAGAGCCTCAGCAAATCTAGAAATATTTAAATGACGTCCTGTACTTCCAGGCTAGGCAAGCCATGGAAAGCAAGCCAGTAAGTAGCACCCATGCATGGCCTTTCATTAGCTTTACCTCCAATTTCTTGACTGAAGTTTATGCCCTTACTCCACTGAATGACGGAGTGTGACCCGAGAATTGTTTTTGAAATAAACCCTTTCCTCCCCAAGTTGCCTTTGGTCATGGTGTTTTAACGCAGCCATAGAAAATCTGACTGCAATAGAATAAATGTAGCTATCACTATGGAGAGAGACCATAGAAAGCACTCAAATTCATAAAGATTAAACAGTGCACTGCTGAACAATGAAAAGTGGAAAATTAGGAAGGTAATAAAAGAACTCCTAGAATTTAATGAAAATGACAATACAAAACAACAAATTCTACTATGGGAGACAGTGAAGGCATTGATGAGAGGAACATTCATTCTCATAATTTCCTACATCAAAAGCTCTGAGAGATCTCATAGTTTAGTGATGTACTTTACTGCCTTGAGCAAACAAGAACAAATCAAACTCTAAAGCAATAGACAGGGAGAAATACTTAAGACCAGAATAGAAATGAAGTTTGTTCTTTGAGAAGATAAACAGAATTAACAAACTCTTAGCTAAATTCACCAAAAGACCCATTTTTTTTAAAAATAGAGAGATGAAAAGGGAGCTATTGCAACAGATACCAACCATGTTAAAAAATCTATATTCTACTAAATTGAAAAACCTAAAAGAAATGGATGTGTTTCCAAATGCATCTGATTTACCAAAATTAAATTATGCTGAATTAAATAATTTTAACAGACCTTGAATTTGTAAATTTATGTCAGCTTGGCATAAGCTAGAGTCATTTTGGGAAAAAAGAGATTTAATTGAGGAAATGCTCACAGCAGACCAGCCTGTGGGCAAGCCCATGGTACTGCATTTTCTTGATGGATGATTGATGTGGGAAGGTCCAGCTCACTGTGGGTGGTATCGCATACATGCTGTTGATCCTGCAGACCATGTGAATGCAGGCTAGCCAAGCCATGGAAAGCAAGCCAAGAAGCAGCACGCTTCCATGGCCTCTCCATCCGTTTTACTCCAGCTTCGTGACTAAAGTTTGCGCCCTGACTCCACTGGATGACCTGAGAACTATAAGTTGAAACAAACCTTTTCCTTCCCAAGTTGCTTTTGGTCATGGTGTTTTATCACAGAGGTAGAAAAATTAACTAAGGCAGACCTACACTCAGAAGCAAGAATGAAACAGTAATAAAACTTCTCCCAACTGAAAACAAAAGCTTGGGACCAGATAAATTCACTGCAGAATTTTGCCAGACCATCAAAGAAAGATTACCAGTAATAATACTCATATTATTCCATAAAGAAGAATAGGGAGGTGGGCCCCCCCAAACTTTTTCCTTTCATGAAGCCAATATCACCCTGATACCAAAGCCAAATTAGGACACTGTGTCTGATGAATCACCTTGATGAAATGAATATAGGCCTTTCAAAAAAAATCACAATAAAATACTGGCCAACTGAATTCAAGATCACATCCATAAGAACATTTGTCATGTTCAAGTTGAAAGAGCTGGAATGGGGAAGTGGGTTTAGATATGGTCAAAACACACTGTATGCAAGTAAAATAAATAAATAAGTATACTTTACAAGATGTGTGAAATGTAACATGTGAACATAAAAGTATCAGTCAAGGCTCTCAGGGGAACTGTGTGTTTCTGTCATGATTAGGATGCCTGTGGTCTGGGTACTGGATGCTTTGTTTTTATTGCCATCTGTTGCTAGGAAGGTGATTATCACAGGAAGATTGACAGGCCTAATCCACTGAACTATTTGTTTGAGACAAGGTTTCTCTGTAAACCAGGCTAGCCTGAAACTCATAGAGATCTACCTGCCTCTACCTCCTAAGTGCTAGATTACAGGTGTGTGCACCATCACCCAGCCTGACCTGACCTGTTTATTAGCAATAGCCTTGAACTCTTCCAGAATGATTTCTCATGCAAGTATGATGTTATCTCAGGCTTGCAATGCTAGCTCTCAGCTCCGGCTGTAAACCAGTTTTGAAAAACCAAGCTTCTCCTTAAAGGGCCCATTTAGAAATCAGGCATTACAAACAGTGTACTAAAGAATAGTAGAAGGTAAAGAAGTTTGTCACAACAGTGGTCAGTAGTATCCTGAATATGTGCAAATGCTTAAATGATAAACCATTCTGTGAAGATTTTTTTTTTATATATGCACGTAGCAATTTTAAGGTAATATTTTTAACATGAAGAGTCTTACACATTTTCAAATTCTGTAATAGGAATCACCTAGAAACAAATAAATGTTTCTGAAAATTAGTGTAAAGTGTGAATTGCACAGTAAGTCTTCCGGACTCCTAAAGTCTGTCTATATTGCCAAACTGCTGCTTGTATGAACATGTCTCATCTGAGAACCCTGATCTAAGCTCCGTGGCACAGACTTCTTTGTAAGTCTGAAGAACAATTAAGCTTGTGTCACACAAGTGAACATTTTTCTGGAACATCACGACTATACTTAGCCCAGTTTTGTGGCTTCCATTATGCCCTTGAAACGTCCTTCAGTTGTATGGTAAATTGGAAGCATACAGTTATGGTTTTGTGCCCTCTGTCTATAATTTGAGTTTGAGTTTACTCCCATACCACACAGACTCGCCTTAGGGCTTTTATTGTAAATAATTTACACTAGAAATGCTGAATCATGAAACTGAGGTCAGGGAAGTTGTTATTTAAGCAAACAAAATCAATCCCAAATCACTTTAGACTTCATACCCTGTGACTTATCAGACAAGAAGCGGTGGGCTTGATGTGGGAGCCAGTGAGTACTGGGGATGGCTGGCATACACTGAGTGCATCCGCACCTCCCTGAACTTATGAACCTCCTTGCTGAACCTCATTCGCCTTCAGGACAGTATTTCCCTCCTTGTTTGGCCCAGACCAAAATGGCGGCCCGAATTTTCTTTAAGCAAAGAAAATAAATGCCAAGTCACTTAATCTGACAACTAATTTTAAAGAGAAATAAAATATGCTATGCTCCTATTTCCTTCCAACTTGAAAAGAGTTAAAATGAGAGCTGTGAGAGCGGCAGAGGAGAGCCGTGAGAGTGCTTGGGGACAGGGCTTGGTCCACGGCAGCTGCTCTCATTCACAGCTTGGAGTTAAGTCTGGGTGTAAGGATATCCACCCAAAAAAACTTGTCACCAAACAAAGCATGGGATCCAGGCCTAGCAAACCCAGGTCCTTAGGAGGCTGGTGGAGGAGGTCTGTCTTAAGCAGCAGAGTGAAACTGTCTTTAAAAGTAAAAGGAGGCTTGGTGACATTAATCTCCACTTGTGTGGACAAGGCCACAGGTTCAATGCCAGCACTATTCAGCTTGTTTGTTTGTTTGTTTGTTTGTTTCCAAGAGCATCACTAAAGCTCATCTTTTCACAAGTTCACCTCCCATTTGGTTGATTTCGATTTGTTGATTCATCATTCTACAGTGATTGGTAGAATATTAAGTGTCAGCCACTGTGGTAGCTCAGGTTATCAACAATGAATAAAGCACGAGAGTTTGGAGCCTCAATTTAATCATGGTCTAGTGGGAGAACATAGGAAGACAGTGCTTGGTCAGGACAAGTGCTATGACTAGTACTTTGAGTGTATGGGGACCCCGGGGGCATCTGTACTCATCTGCCTGAAAAATTATCAACAGTGAGCAATCATACATGGGCAATTGCCACACTGATTTACAGCAAAGCTTAGAACTACAAAGATGTTTTACAAACGCGTGCGTGCATGGTATCCACACACACATACACAGAAAGACGTGGGGAGGGAGAGTGAGAGAGTGCGAACACTGGGTATGAGGAAACATGAAACAGTAAGAGCAAAGGAAGTAATGGGGCTCCCTGGAGCCCCAGTTTGTGTTGGAACTCTTCAACATCACCCTATTTAGGTGTGAGTGATAATGACACTCAAGGAAAGAGATCGTGTGTCTAGGCAGAACCCAAACCCAGATCCAAGTTAGGACACCTTGCCTTCCAGCACTTAGAGATACATTCTATCAGGAAGTAAACACTATGTTTTCATTTCTAAAACTCTATGTAGTTTAACAAACAACAGTTTTTTTTTAAATGAGTACAACAGGTGGTAACACTGTCACTGTGCCATTGCAGCTGAAGTAAAAGGGAAGGCTGAGCAGGACATTGGCCAGGCTGAGCAGCAAGCAGACAGTGAGGAACTTTAGAATGACCTGATACCACAGCTGTCTGAAATACCCAGAAGACTGCTAAGTAAGGGGACAATGATGCCATGTGTATTTTGGAAACAGCCTCAGAAATAAACAAACTCAGGGGAGACAGGATAAGCTGG
>CM053764.1:133747108-133763360 GCA_028658305.1 Pachyuromys duprasi
GCACATTGATACAGGGCTATGGCCAGAGCGACAAATGAGAAGGTGTCTTGGAAAGTGTGGTCAAAGAAGAATATAAACATGGTTCATCACATCACAATGCAGCGAGAACATCCCTGTACCTCTGAGGGAGCAAAGATAATGTCAAAAGCCAATATCATCTGCCAAATAAAGCAGAGCCAATCCCTTCTGACCATTAACACTCTGACTAGCACTAGGGCATAAACTTAGCTGTTTTTTCACCCAGCATAACCTCCAATATTTTTGCATTCTAACCTTATTCTCCAAAATGTAAAGAACCAAAACCCAACTTCTCCATAAAAATTTCCCCAGTAATCTAAACTTCAGAGCATGGTAGAATATGCACTTTGGAGTCCAGAGCCTTGGATCAGAACTCTAGATCTCCTCCTAATGGAGAGGACCAACATAACACATTTTCTGTCTCTGGGCCCTACTTTCTTCATCGGTAATAGGGCAGTAGCACTCTACCACCTACAGTACCTGATTTAATCCTTTATTTAATCTCTAAGACATCTAAAAAGGATTAAAGTAGATGATATAAGTGGTAGAGAGATAGTTGTCACAGAAATGCTGGTTTCTTTTCTTCTTTCTCTAGAATTTTATAATATGGAAAAAGCAAGAAATTCTGAGTGATGTGTTTATTATGACCTCCTCTGAGCTGAAGGCATGGCCTCAGTGGCAAGTTTGTGACAATGAGAGAATAAGATGATTCTAAACTAGAGAGGTTTTTTTATTTTGTTTACATTGATGTTCTGCCTTCATATATGGATGTGTGAGTGTCAAGTCCTCTGGAACTGGAATCACAGACAGTTGTGAACTGCCATGTGGGTGCTGGAATTTGAACCCTGGTCCTTTGGAAGAATAGCCAGTGCTCTTAGCTGTTGAGCCATCTCTCCAGCCCAATGAGAAGATCCTAATGGATACTGACTTCCACACCACATTCAGTCTAATTGCCTCAGCGCAGGTAGAGGGAGGGTTTCCAACTGTGTAAGTCACTGAGGAAGACAGAAAGCTCTGGAAGGAGGACAGTATGTTTTGATCATACTCTTGATCTCCTCTCAAATGCTCTCCACCTCCTTACCACAATAACTCCCCATTATTTCTGTCTCTCTAAAACAAAAACAAAGTCAGAAAACAATAAAAAATTAAAATCAAAATAAACTTTAAAAAAGAAAAATTAGTAATACAAAAAATAACAAAACACACACACACACAGATACACACACACTGGAATCTGCTTGATTTTTTTTAAGATTGTTTTTGTTTGTTTGTTTGCTTGTGTTTTTTGTTTTTCAAGATAGGGTTTCTCTATGTAACAGCCCTGGATGTTCTGAACAAACTTTGTAGACCAGGCTGGCCTTGAACTCACTGAGATCCGCATGCCTCTGCTTCTCAAGCGCTGGGATTAAAGGTGTGCACCACCACCACCTTGGAATCTGTTTTATGTTAGCAACTATTGATGGGCATGAAGCCTGCCTTGGAGTGTGGTTAATACTCCCAGTATACACTGTTAGAGAAACTGATTTTCCCTTCCCAAGCACGTATCATTTGCAAATAGCCACTTGGTTAGGGGTGAAAATTTGTTTCTACTTCCCCTCTCAGTGCTGGGATTTTGTCTGGTTTGAACACGCACAGGTCTTGCATGGTGTTCACAGTCTCTGTGAGTTCACATGTGTATCTGTCCTGTTAAGTTTGAAGACACTGTCCCTTTGGAGTCCTCCACCACATCTTCCGCATAGATCCATGAGCCTTGAGGGAAGGGTTTTGATGATGACATCCCGTTTTGGACTGAGTACTCCGAGTCTGTCACTCTGTACACATTATCCAGTTGTGGATGTCGCTTACCACCATAGACTGTAAGAAGGAGATTCTGTGCTAAGGGCTAAGTGAGGCACTGAACTATGCCTACGGATACAGCAATCCGTCATTAGGAGTATTTTATTGCTATATTCCTTTAGCAAGATAACAATGGTAGGTTCCCCCTTGGTTCTTGGCCCCTCTAGCAGTGTCACATGTGGGTTCATCTCATGGAGCAGGACACAAGGTTGCTAAAGATACGTATTCTTTGAGAAAGAGAGAGAGAGAGAGTTATGTGCACTTGTATATATGTATTTAAAAAGACAGTAAACTTATTATCATTTTTATTTTTTATTAGTTCTGTGAGAATGTTATATAACATGATCTGGTCATATTCACTGTCTCTGCCCAAACACTTTCTAGACCTATCTCCTTTCCCTTTCAACCAATGGTTTTTCCTTTTTGATTTTTGCCTCATCAAGGCCAACTTGTGCTTCCAAAATATTCTTGGATATGTGACTATCACCTACAGTGTGGTTGAATTATCAGGATGCTACACCCTTAGAGAAAATGACCCTTCATTTCCCAGAAAGGTCAATGCCAGTATGGGACTTCCTACCCAGCTTCCATCTCCATTCTGGGATTTGGTCTTTTTTGGACTTGTACAGGTAGGTCTTCAACATGCACTGTTTTTTTATTGTGATCTACCACCTCTGGCATTTACACTCTTTCTGTCTCCTCTGCCACACTGATCCCTGAGCCTTGAAAGGAGGGGATATAGGTTGAACATTCTGTGGACTTTCATTCTCTGTACCTTGGCTAGTTGTGGGTCTCTGTGCCGATCAGCATCTGCTAGTGGCTATCATGGATGCCTCCAAAGTATATATTCTAGACATCACCTATCAATCAGAGTCATTCTGATCTGTTATCTTCATTCCAGCAACAGAGCACAGAGGAGATACAACCTCAAATACAACAGGGTTAGTACCAAACAGAGACAAGGACTGTCACAGAGAATTGTGTTGTGACATGCAAGATTAATCATTTTCTACTTTTATTAATGTGACGTGTATAACTTGGATCTGAGTTCATTAGTGTATCTTAGAGTCATTCATGATCTTGAACAATGATTATTTACTTTTGTAGTGGTATCACAGCAGTTTATATTTCATAAGCAACTAACTGATAGTCATCCCAACAGGCCAGGGGTATGTTTGAAGATTAGATTAACTTAGCCTTTCCAGCAACTTATGTAAGGGTAAGTGCTCTCTGGTTTACAGTGGAGAAACTGAGGTACAGAGAGGAGTAGCCCATATCCATCTACAAATTACATTAAACAGTATAAAAATTTCATTTAAAAACTTCTTATTTAAGATGAGACATTCTATTTGAAGCATGCTGTATAATTTAAATACTACTCTATGACTGCTGTTCCAACATAAATCAGGACACAGACAGACACAGGATGGGCCCAGGGCTCATGGGCTGGAACCCTAATGGCTGTTTCCTCTCCACAGGGTGAACCCCTAGGCTTACTCCCTTGCCTGGGTGTGGCTTTGGGCAACAGAAGCCATATGCATTAATTGTTCCAGGAACAGCAAGTCCAGCAAACAGGACTTGCAAGAGCTCTCTCAGCCCTACTTCCACCGGAGCTTACTGATGGCAAGCTTGTCTTCCACTAGGATTGCATCAGCCGCTACCCAGAATGCCCTGAGAGATGCTAGTGAGTGCTTGGCTGGAAATTAGTGTGCCTCAGTCACCAGGGGCTGAAAGAATCATCCCTTCTGGCACATCTGTTATTCCATTGGTACCTAGAAGCTACATGTATGTCAACACGCTCCTAGAGAACTTCAGATAAGAGGAGGTCAGACCACTGTGGTGACCCTTGCGCGAGTGGCCAGAGAAGAGGCACAATTTTGTTGCATGTTAGAATTCTTTTTAAGGCTGTTATACTGGGGTGGGGCACATGCAAAGAAAATAAGGAAGCCGATTGTAGTGTCTGAGTCAAGGAAAGAATGAAGCAGGGAAAGGGGAGGCAAGAAGAGCAGAACGAAGGAGCAAGGACCATCAAGATGCCAGTTCCCCAAGTATTCTGGAAGCTCTCTTAGTGACAGCAAAAGGCAGAAAAAAGAGTTCAGAACATAACTTAAAAAAAAAAAAAACGCTGTGTAACTTTTCCTGTATTTTACCTCCCATTTCACACATGTTAACTCTCTCATCCACATTATTCACACATATAAAAAAATACATTCCATGATTTCCTTGTTTTTTTAATTGCTGTATAGTATTCCATTGTGTAGATGTACCACAATTTCTGTATCCATTCCTCAGTTGAGGGACATCTAGGTTGTTTCCAGGTTCTGGCTATTATGAATAAAGCTGCTACAAACATGGTTGAGCAGATGTCCTTGTGTACTTAGAGTCTTTTGGATATATGCTTAGGAGTGGTATAGCTGGGTCTTGAGGATGTGCTATCCCTAATTGTCTGAGAAAGCACCAGATTGATTTCCAAAGCGGTTGTACAAGTTTGCATTCCCACCAGCACTGGAGGAGGATTCCCCTTTCTCCACATCCTCTCCAGCATGTATTGTCACATGAGTTTTTGATCTTAGCCATTCTGATGGGTGTAAGGTGAAATCTCAGGGTTGTTTTGATTTGCATTTCCCTGATAACTAAGGATGATGAACATTTCTTTGTTTCTCTGCCATTCAATATTCCTCTTTTGAGAATCCTCTGTTACCTAAAAAACAAGGAAATCATGAAATTTGCAGGTAAATGGTAGGAACCGGGAAAGATCATCCTGAGTGAGGTTTCCCAGAAGCAGAAAGACACACAGGGTATATATTCACTCATAAGTGGATATTAGACATATAATATAGGATGAACATACTAAAATCTGTACCTAAGGGAGCTAATCAAGAAGGAGGATTCTCCCTAAGATGCTCAATCCCCGTTCAGAAAGGCAAAGAGGATGGACATCGAAGGAAGGAGAAAACAGGGAACAGGACAAGAGCCTACCAGAGAGGGCCTCTGAAAGATTCTACCCTGCAGGGTATTGAGGCAGATGCTGGGACTCAGCCAAACTTTGGGCAGAGTAGAGAGAATCTTATGAAGGAAGGGGGACCTCTGTCGCAGAGGCTCCCTGAAAGGCTCTGCCCTGCACAATATCAAAGCAGATGCTGAGACTTATGGCCAACTGTTGGGCAGAGTACATGGAATCTTACGAAAGATGTGGGAAATAGTAAGATAGGGAGAGGACAGGAGCTCTACAAGGAGAGCAACAGAATAAAAAATCTGAGCACAAGGGTCTTCCCTGAGACTGATACTCCAACCAAGTACCATGCATGGAGAAAACCTAGAACCCCTGCACAGATGTAGCCCATGGCAGTTCAGTATCCAAGTGGGTTCCATAATAATGGGAACAGGGACAGCCTCTGACATGAACTGATTGGCCTGTTGTTTGATCACCTCACCCTGATAGGGGAGCAGCCTTACCAGGCCACAGAGGAAGACAATGCAACCACTCCTGATGAGACCTGATAGACTAGGATCAGAAGGAAGGAAAGGAAATCCCTATCAGTGGATTTGGGGAGGGGCATGTGTGGAGAAGGAAGGTGGGATTGGGAGGGGAGGAGGAAGGGGCTTATGGGGGGATAAAAAGTGAATAAAGTGTAATTAATAATTTTTTTTTAAAAAAAGAAGGGGGAGATAGTAGGACCTGAAGAGGACAGGAGCTCCACAAGGAGAGCAATAGATTTAAAAAGTCTGGGCACAGGGGTCTTTTCTGAGACTGATACTCCAGCCAAGGACCACTCATGGAGATGGCCTGGAACCCCTGCACAGATGTAGCCCTTGGCATTTCAGTGTCCAAGTGGGTTCCATAGAAATGGGGACAGGGACTGTCGCTGACAGGAACTGATTGGCCTGCTCTTTGATCACCTCATCCTGAGGGGGGAGCAGTCTTACCAGGCCACAGAGGAAGGCAATGCAGCCACTCCTGATGAGACCTGATAGACTAGGGAAGGGATGGCGGACCTCCCTTATCAGTGGACTGGAGGAGGGACAAAGGTGGGCTAGAGTAGGATTGGGAGGGGAGGAGGGAGAGGGTACAGGGAGGATAAAAAGTGAATAAACTGTAATTAATAAAAATTTAAAAAAGAGTGAAAAAAGTTGGGGAGAAAAAAATTAAATAAAAAATTAAAAAAAGAATTCCTTCAGCAATACAGTTATTTTTACCAGGACAGATGTATCCGATAACCACAGCTCCAAGGGTCCAGATACAGCTAACATGATTAAGGATCAGCAAAGCTCAGGTGAAGTTTGTAGCTACATCACTGGATGGCAAGTCGGTGAAGACTGGACTGAGGGAGCTGCCTGCAGATAAGGGGCTCCCTGTCCTCCATCCCACAAACAACAGATTAATGGGAGGATGACTGACCCACATCAACCCACCGCCCTACTGTCACAAACAGGTCCTTCATCAGTTGGGTCTCAGTATCGATCATGTTGTAGGAATGGGAGAACATGAGGAAAACATTGCTAAGACCTTTCTCTGATGCTTTCCCTTGGGCCAACTAGCGTGCCCTCTTCAAATAGGGAAAGTAGACGTTAATGATGTAAGATATCTAACCATCTTGGGGAAGCAGATCCAGCTATGAATCCTGCCATTAAAAGACCCGGAGGAAACAGTTATTTAATTGTAAAGTCAAATACAGGAAGAAGGGAGGACTGTGGAGGAAACTCCAGTCACTTAAGTCCTTTGAGACTAGATATAGCCAAAATCTAACTAGAGGATTGACAGGAAGAGGCTGTCCTAAACATCCCTTTAAACAGGGAGTTCCAAAAAGAGGGGGAAGAGAGTAAAGACCACAACAGATCATTTTTCAGGATTCCAACTCAAGAGCACAACTCGTGGGGAGCACTTGAGTAGGATATGGGAAGCCCTGGAATCAAGCCTCAGCACAGGGGTGGGGAGTAGGTTGCTGGGCTGGATGTGTGATGTAAGTGCGAGGGAGTAGGGGTGACATCCGAGTAGGGCTGAGTTTTGTTATGTGTGTGGGGTGCGTAGGCGCCAGCGTAGATGTATGGTGGCTTCTCACAGCTCTCTAGCTCTCACAGAGCCTATTTCTTCACCACTCCAAGCCCCGCTTCAGTGACTCCCACACACTCGGCACTGTATTTATGCAAGAAAAAGATATCTCTGGGAAAAGAAGTAGAATAAACGGCCCTATGGGGCAAGGCTTGGCCCACTAGGCCGACCCGCCATTCTGTGTGTGATGGGATTTGACAGAGCCCCGGGCTCCGCGCTGGCATGAAAGCTCCTACTCACTGCCCTAGTCACTGCGATGCTTGCAGGGGCCACAGCTGTCCACGTGCACAGCCCTGCTGGCCCTCAAGACCTAGTGAGGCAATGACACGGGGCCTGTTAGAATGCCCTCCACGATGTAGAGTGAATCCTCTCTGCAGAGAGGAAGAAATTAGTGGCTGGAACCAGAACACCACGATCTCTAGAGTCTTACCCAGGCTCGTCAATGCCCTGTGGGTGAGCCTCCAAATGCAGTTATTATCGCCAGAAATTCTCTCTCATAGTTTGGAAACTAGAAGGTTTCTTTCAAGCTTTTGCTTTTGCACAGCCTGGGAATCCAGACTGGCCTGGCTTGGAAATATCTCTGACATGGCTGCCTATCTACCACAGAGTCAGACACAGCACGTCTGTGTAATCGGCAGTGACATAATCGAAACCAGATCCACATTTATTTAAGTAGCATGGCTCTGACAGAATGAAAATATTTTAGTTAGTGGTACAGCACATTTGGGGGAGATTTACAGATGTCTCCCTGGCCTGACTGATTGCTCACTCACCTAAAGAAACAATGTTTGGGGGGAGAGAAGGAGAGAAGGAGAAAGAGAGTGGGGAGGAGGGAAAGAGGGAGGGAGGGAGAATATTATGTTCCAGATCTGTACAAGGGCACCTTTAAGAAATTTGCCAACCAGTAAAAATAAAATAAAATAAAATAAATGGTAGCGGTTTGAAGAAAAAAAAAAACCCAACTCTTCACTGCTTCCAGTTAATATTCACAGGACTCCAGGGGAAGGAGGGCTTTCAAAGGCTCAATATTTATAAATGCTACTGTTGTCCCCCCAAACACGGCTTGGATTCCTAAGAGAAGTAGGGGGCTTTTACCATAATGGGGTGAAGTATGAGTTTAAAATAGAGAAACAAGTCATTAAGAAAACAGAATTAATTCACAGAAGTGAGCACTTGGTGGTCTTAGATTTGAACACTACTTGGTTGAGACTTTTTTCCCTCACTTATGAAAATCTTGAAGATAGAGGAAAGTGTTCACCATGTGTAACATTGATGGCCAAGAGGGCATTTGTCTTTCAGTGTAAAAGTTTGATGTTCAGGACTGGAGAGATGGCTCAGTGGCTAAGAGCACTGGCTGCCCTTCCAGAGGACCTGGGTCCTAGCACCCATATGGTAGCTCACAACTGTTTGTAACTCTAGTTCCGGGGATCCAACACCCTCACATAGACATACATGCAGGCAAAACACCAACGGACATAAAATGAAATAATGAATTAATTAATTTTAAAAAGGCTAGATGGTGTTGGAGGCAGGTGGATTTCTGTGAGCTCAAGACCAGCTTGGTCTACAGAACAAGTTCCAAGACAGGTAGGGCTTTTACACAAGACTGTTCTGAAAAAATATATATATATATATTAAAAATAATAAAATTTTGGTGTTTAAATCAAAGGTTAAATCAATTGCTGGTTTAGCAATATGAAAATAACAGGCTTTGTATTTTCAGCCCTGGTGGTGAAATCATCACTCCATCTGCTAGACAAACAGTCACGTAGATATGGAAAGCTAGCTCTAAATGAAAAGCCAGTGTCCCTATTAGCCAGCCTCAGTGCATTTTCAGGAGTTTCTGTAATTGGACCATTAAACATTCTCTAGGCTTCCCCCTCATCCGTGCCGACCCTGGACACTAACGAGCTGCAAAGCTCTGAAGTTCGTGTGCCTCTTTTATCCCCTTTCAAGAATGTATTAATATTAATGTTACACAGGAAACTGAACCAACACAAACCTGCAGCACCTGATGAGCCAGCACTGCCCCAGGAAGCAGCAAGATTTTTCAGAAGAAATTTATGATGTCTATAAATTCACCTTCAAGGTGCCCTTGGCTGAAAGGAAATAACTTGAGTTTTTAAAACTTGGTTTGTAACTATTGGTTACTTCATCAAAAAACACTGAAACTTCAAAATGGAACCTTGACTTTGATCCAAATAAGCTTCAAGCTGGAATTCAGTTCCGCGAAACTAAAGTTTGCTGTTATGACTTCCATTTGTTGATTCATGCAAAGGAGTGTTCCATCTGGGAACATGAAAGAAAGGGGATTGAGGACCTCATTGGACTCCAGTGTGCAAGTTACTTTGCAATGTGACCAATGTTAATGACAAATGTTTCTACTGAGGACGTGGGAATAGTCTACTATTGAGAAGCCACATATTTAGAAAGTGATGTGAGATGCAGCTCTCACCCACAAGAAAGGTGAGGGAAAGAGGCGAAGCTGACAATAGAAAGGAGGAGGCCTTTTCTCCTAAACCCTAGGAACTAGGGGCACAGATAGGTGTCTTTGCAATCCCACTTGAAGCATCCTTGCCCAGGAAAGAAGAGCCAATACAAGAACAAATGTCTGTGTGTCTTTAAGTTGTCTACTCACACTTTATGAAAGAACATACTCAGAGTAAACACATTTATACATGTAAAGAGAAACTTGCATTGTCATTTCATGTTGCCTTCTTTATCTTTGGAGAACTCCGAGAAAGCTTTGGTGGAGGCAAATACAGAAATGCCCATACGGAGACCAAGAAGACAGTGAGTTTCATCTCCTAAACTGTCGCACCTGGTCTTCTACATCCCTCTGCAACATGACACTATTTGCAAAAGAGCATTGGGGGATACCTCTCCGTGAGTATGGGATGTTTTTAGGGATGACTAGTACTATGAATAATTGCCTCAAGTTTTGAATATGCTAAGAAACTTCTTGGCTGCATATTTAAGTTGTGTAGATTTTATGGTGTATACATTGCATAACAGGTTTAAAAAAGACATCCATATCTTAAAAAAATAGATTTGAAATAAAGGTATAATTTGGGCAGGAACTGCTATTAGAGGAATTTTGAACCAAATAAATCCTTAGTTCTGCACATGTCTAAAAGTTGTACAGGGAAGGCTAATGAATAATTTATGACTGTAAAATCATCACAGAGTCCTCTACTGTGTTTATATTAGCGTTCTTTGATGCATGAAGAATTCTGATCTTTTTATTTCACTGGGAAGGCATGTTTACTTCCTATCCCTTATACTTGTGCTCATGAAAGCTCAGGAAATTTCAAAGCCACAAATGGGTTCCTCAAATAAAAACTGACAAGTCAAAACTGTTATTATAGTCTATTTCAAATATCTCAGGGTGTTTTTAGTTTTAACTGAAAACACATGGGTTGGATTCCATCTACTTAAAATGCTTAGTTTTTCAAGAGACAAATACAAATTCTACTGAAACTGAAGTATGATTTACTTTGGGGAGATATTAGCTGAGCAAAGAGTACACATATTGACTTTCTCAGATCATAAGTTCACAGTCTGGGTAAGATATTTGCTTTCTCACAAATATCAACTAAGAACTACAAGTTTGAAAATAAATGGTATGCATTATGTCATTTCCCACAACCATAACAAACGCTACACTGTGCTTGTCACAATCCATGTAATAGTGCTAAGCTTCTGTCGTCACTCACAGATTAGATGTACTTGTCCTACAGTTGAGTTCCAAGGGATCTCTGCAAATCCTGATTTTTAGATTAAGACGGATGGTTCTGTTTTATAATCATATAGGACCCCACTATGTAATATATGTTGGAGATCCATTGTTTGACCCAGGACCTCATTTCCCATGGCAAATGCTACATACAGACACACACACACACACACACACACACACACACACACACACACACACGTTATTCTATACTAGATTGCCGAATGACCAAAATTGCGATGAAGTCCATAGTTCAGTTACATCCCAGATTCCTCTCTCTCTCTCTCTCTCTCTGTGTGTGTGTGTGTGTGTGTGTGTGGTGAGAGGCTGCTTCATTACAGGCACACCTGAGGGAAAGCGCAAAGCTGGTACTCACAGTTGTAAGCGGGTGCAATGCGGTGCTGAGCTTCCAGGCTGGCCAGTGTGATGTGGAAAATGATGTGCAGCAGCAGGAAGGAGAGGCTGGTGATGCACAGGGACTGAAGCAACCGCCCCGTGTGTCCTGGGGACGAAGACCACAGTGTGAGAGTGTGTTCACATGCTACCATAAGGAAGTCCCCGACTGGTGCAAAAGTGAGGCAATGCAACTCTTACTATAATTGTAAGAATTTTTACATTATAATCTTACAGACAAAATACTCCTTATTTCCTTTGCAATATTATATAACTGGCATTACACACTAAAATTCACCATAAAGAAACCTTGCTTTCTTGCTCATTGTAGGGTATATGTACTATGGATTAGAAACAAGAGCTGGATCAGAAAACTGTACAGAAAAACACTGCCAGCCTAGAAGGAACCCGTAACACACACTTTCTCCCTCTCCTTTTTTATGTTTAAGGTAGTAAAAATAAGAAGAAAGTTCCCTAAGATAGTTTTACAAAGTTAGGATGACTTCAATTTCAAAATTGTATAAGGATTAAGAAGAAAAGCATAAGTCAGTTTCACATGTGAGCATAGACATAAATGATAAAGAATGTTAATATTAAAATAAAATATGAGTAAAATATAGCTCATCGTATTTATGCATTTACTGTACAAGAACAAATATGTTTAACATGAGAAATCCATGTAAAATACATGTACAAAAGGACTCATACCAGGGTTTTTTGATACTAAAAAGAAACATTTTAGAAGACTCAAAAGTACTAATGATTTTAAAGAAAAAGCTAAGAAAACTATGAATAAAAGGAAGCATCTTTAAATGCTGAACAAATTACGACTACATAAGCACCCTGTTTATGGTGGGCTTTTAGACATCAACCCATGGATGTCAGAAAATGAGTGAGGAATCTGAAAGCCATCACTTCAGGGGCTGGCAGCTTCATAAAGAAAGACAGTGCCGAAGCTTAATGATAAGGATTGCATGCCAATAGTATGATCAAAAGGATTACTTTCCAGACGGTAAATATCTGTACAGAATGCCAAGCCGAGCCTACAGACCAACTGTGAGAACAAATATGAGAATTCAATCAGGGATTCAGATATAAGGCCACCTTACAAAAACTGATACACTCCCCCCACACCTCTACATCAGCAAATGCAAGCTACAAAATCAGATACAAGTTAGCAATCAAAGCTGTTTTTGTCATGACTTTGCGAATATGTCAACTTGGCCCAAACAGAGTACACAATCATTGGATTAAACACTAAGCTAGGTCCTGATGAAAGTTTGTGAAGTCACAAGGTCCGTAGGAAACCAAGGCTAACACAGAGGACTATTCTTTCTCACTCAGAAAGCCCCATCTCAGCTAGTCAAGTTGAGTAATAGAAGCCATGTACAGAAACTCTTCCTGCGGAGAGGACCTCCAGTCTAAAGGACCATGAACTTGGGCTGTCCAACACTTCTCTCTGATGACCTGCACTGAGGAGGGAGAACTTTCCCAGCCAGTTCATACAAACAATTCTGTAAGCCAAATCCTTGAAATAAACCAAATGCAGGGAAACATGTGAGTCATAAAGTCCATAGATTTTCTATGGCATTACTACTTTTTGGTTGAAACCTGGCTAATAAAAAGTATTTAAGAATGAACCTAACAGCAAATGAATAAGACTGTTATGGTAGTATAAAAATATGTGCACGAATAAAGAGATAAGTTACATTCAAAGAGATAGTGTATGGTAAAGATACAAATTTGCCTTAATTTGGTCTACAAATTCAATGAAACTTCAAATAAAATACTAGAAGAAATCTAAAAGTTCAAAAACCACATTTCAATATCTACAAGAAGGGTTTTTAATAAACACTTTGAATATGTAGCATATCACCTGCAAATGAGAAAGTGCCTATCTGATAGTTAACAAAGCTTGGTGCCAGGAAGGACTAGATTGTCTTTCTGCCCCGGGAAAAACTGAGAACGGTGTGAGTGCCCCATTTCCTCAGTCCTGCAGGGTCCTAGCCTAGACAGCTAACTTCTGTCTCACCTCATCAAGAAACACTGAAGGGACAAGCCAATGGAAACCTGCCAGAAAAAGGTAAGTGCAGGGAGAAGGGGGAGGCATGCTCCTCAGCACAACTGTGGTTTCTCCATTACCAGCCACGGGCTCTAACAATAAGCCTATAGACTCTACTAAGAGACTTAACAGTGAACCCTGCAATGTTCCTCACCCAACTATGCCCACAACCAGGTGATGCCTCCCCTGGCTGCTTCTTCTCCCTTCTGTGGACAGTGCCTTGTACCTCCTTGTGCATGCCGTGCCCCACCTCCTATAGAAAGCACACAGACCTCAGCTGCCAATGCACATCTCAGGAACTCTGCTCTACTGGTTAGGGATAAGGTATGAAACTTTGAGTACGCAAGGTCTCTGCACTATGAAAATCCATGAGATGCCCTCAGTTCCAAACCTGGCTGAGGGACGCAAAAAGCACAGGAATCTAAAGAAGGAACAGGTGGAGCCAGAAAGTCCTCCCACAGCAAAGGTTTAAAGAACTTGGACTGAAGGGCCAACTCACACTCCATAGTGTTTCCTGTGTGGCTTTAGTTTGTGTTTGTTTGTTTGTTTGTTTTCCATTAAATCTTTCAGTGACCCCTGGGGGAGATGATTATGTCCTGAAGTATTAAAGTAACAAGCTTCGCAAAACCACAAATAATCAAGGAAAAAACAAAAACAAAAATAAAATAAACAACAAAGGGAAAAAAACAGACCCCCAGTTTTTGTTTTTTCTTTAGCAGACACCAAAAAAATGAAGATTGAAAATCCTTAACAAAGAATGTGAAAATATCAAGTAGAAGGTCAATGAGCTATAAAATAACACAGACAACCAAGTGAGATCTGCTAGCTCTGTACACCTCCCTCTTGTGGACTGGGATATGAGCTCTCGGCTACTGCTCTAGCCCATGCCTGCTGCCATGCTCTCTGCCATGATGGCTATGAACTCGAACCTTCTAGAAGCATGAGCCCCAAACTAAAAACTTTCTTTTATAACTTGCCTTGGTTATGGTATTTTGTATTCCAAATTGTCAAAAACAAACAAACAAACAAACAAAAACAATGACAACAATTAAAAAGCAGAAAGAAAAAAAAACTTATTACATAATGGCTCCTCTAGAAGACTGTCAGCAGATTTCTCGTGAGGAAACCTGAAGGCCAGGGAGTGTGGTGTCCTTGAGTGTGGTGTCTGCTGGTAGAAAACTGCATACACCACACTCAAGGACAGCACACTCAAAAAAGCTGAGAGGAAAACATTAAGAGAGACTAGTTTGCCAGATAATCAAAAGTTGAGGGGCTGTATAGCTCTGCTCTTCATGAAAAGCTAAAGCTGTCTCTTAGGAAGGAATGGAACAAGATTGACCATGTTTCCCTTGAAAACACGGGAAGCCATAAAACACACAGGCATAGACAGATATATAGTCAAATTGCGAATACTTGTGTTGCTGCCACGGTGGTGTGCATGTCAAATTTAACTCCCATTAATATAAAATGTTAAAATAGAAAATATTGAAAGTATGTGTAACTGCAATAATTAGTTAAAGTACATTAATTTGTAAAGAAACCAGTTGTGACAATAATATGGGATGGAATATGAAGTCAAATTACAGATTGTTTTTCTACGTGGCTAAAATAAAATTGTGATTAATATCAGTCAATTATTTTAAATGTAAGATTCTTTATATAAGTTTCATGGAGGTCACAAAGCAAAAACTGAGGGCTGAAGAGATGAGTCAGTGGTTAAGTGCACTTACTGCTCTTCCAGACGAGCCAGGGTCATTTCTTAGCAACCACATGATGGTTAACAACCATCTGTGACTGCAGTTCCAGGGAATCTGATGTCCTCTTTTGGCCCTCCTTAAACACCAGGCACCCATGTGGTCATATGCAAGCAAAACATGCATAGACATAAAATAAAAATAAATAGATCAAAAAAATAAAAACAAATGAACAACAACAAAAAGGGTAAAAGCCAATAGTAGATATAATCAAGTATCAAAGTTCACTTAGGATGCTGAGCTATCACAAACTGAGTATTTCTTATATCCATAGTCAGCAAACATGTACTAAAGAAAGACATTGATCACTGCCCAGCAGGTTGTTTTAATTCTTGTGCCCTTTCCCCTCCTGCATCCTTTTCCTATGTGACCTTGTCTGAGAAACATGGAACTCTGTGACACACACCTGGGCACAGGGGCCAGTCCCCAGATAAAACAGGTGGCTGCCCTGCCATTAAAAATGACACTTTAAGGTCCAAAGCATTATAAATAAAACAACCAAAGACAAAGGTTCTTTTTTCTTTTTTTCTTTTTCCATTCTAAAGTGCGTCAGCTTTATGTTTTCTAACTATTGGAGTACTACAGTGTGGGAATGTGATCAGCCACAGAAGTAAAAACTCAATTAGATAAAACTGAATTTGATTAGTCCTGAGATAATCAAAAGCTCAAAATCTACATAAGCAGAAGTTACGGGGGAAATAGCCTTTTGCTTTATTCTCAGATCCACTGTCATTTTGATGGTTTCTAACAGTAGAGAAGTAAGGACCAACACAGCAAATGTCTCCTCCCATCTACGTTATTAATTGAGGTAAACTTTTCACAGCACATTCAGTGGTATTAGCACACCTACAACGTTTCCCAAATAGCCTTTCCTCTGACTTCATCTTCCACACATTTCAAACGTTTCCCACTTCCCCTCCCCCGCCTAGCCTACATGAGTCAGCCCTGTGACTCTGTATATGCTATAATGAATTTGCACACACAGAGATTTGGGTATCTGCTTGAATATCTGTTATGTAAATCCGTAGATGCAGACTCATTGGATCACATGATAATTATATGTAAAATTTTTGAGGAACCAGAAAACTTTCCTAGCAAGTACGCACTCCACAATCTTACTTTAAGATTACAGTTTTTTCCTGTCTCTGTCAGCACTTGTTGGTTTCCTCTCTAGATTTTACTTTTAGTATTGCTATCCTATTGAGTATCAAGTAGTGTTCAGTTGTAGCTCTGACTTGTATTTTCCTGATGCCTAATGAGGTTAAGTATATGTTCGTGTGCTTCTTGACTACTTGGATATTTTCTTTTTTTTAATGTAATTTCTTTATGTTTATATCAATCACAGGTTAGGTACTTTGCATCCCAGGCATAGCCCCCTCCCTCATTCCCTCCCACTCTCCCCA
>CM053764.1:133763860-133788724 GCA_028658305.1 Pachyuromys duprasi
TGATTACAGATGCATGGACCCAAATAATGCCCGGGTTATTGCCCGCAGGTGTACGCATTAGCCTCCTTATGCTGTTAACCACAGCGGGTCTGCATTTTCTTTAAGTTTATAGACCAATAGAGTCTTTGATTTGGCTAGACACTAGCACTGGTTATGAAGGTGGGACTCCCTGCCTCTCTTCTTTCCCCTTACAGGGTTTTATTATGTAGTTCAGGCAGGCCTCAAGATAGCATCCTTCTGCCTCACCCAGACATACACTACTGCTTTCAGCTTCCAAGCATTCTTACAAGGTAGTAACTATTTTATACATTCTCAAAATTTCAGATTAAACCTTCCATGTCTTCATTTATGTAATTCCTGGAGCCCATGAATATGTTTCTTTACATGGCACAAATTATTCTGATGATATGATGAAGTGGGTAATGCATGATGGGAGACCTGCCATGGTTATCCAGGGGACCAACTGAAAACACAAGATACTTGTAGAGAGGAAGGAAGGCAAGAACTGGTTTTCATATGAGAAAGATTAGACCGTTTGCAACTGAGTTGGAAGGCAGAGGGGTGAAAGCCTTGCGTGCAGGCATCTTCTGGAAGCCAAGAAATAACATTCTCGTGCAATCTCCTCTAGGAAAGATCCCAGTTCCTGGTGCAGAGCATTTCAATCACATACTTAGAAAGAGTTATCAGACAACACATCTGCAGGGGCTTACGCCACTAACGTCACAGACTGTTGCAGAGGCATTAGGAAATGACCGTAACAACTCATTTGGTGATGCTTTATCAGCGTTTGATCTTGATTTTATCGTTCTACTAAATTTAGTCACTAATCAAAAGTTAGCCACATATCAGGAAAATATGCATTAAAAAACATTTGGGAGGTTGTGAGCAGAGACGCTGCTGGAAAGGGGAGCCTCAGCCTTCTAATTCATTAGTAGCAGTTACAGTCCTCCAGGGTAAGCTGATGTAGAAGCTAATCAGAAAACAACCATCATTTCAGTTGGTGACAGGGAAACTTGAATGCTAGGAGAAATGTGCCAAAAACGCTGTTAAGGAGCCAGGGTGATTCTGAAGGCTCTTTCTGTCCTCAAATGTGTGATTCTGTCTAAAATAGACATCACTCAAAAGCACTTCCAAAGTCCTTGGTCAAGGTTTTACAGAAAATAGCTAATGAGACTTCAAGCTAACTCAAGACATCAAATCCAATAAAGAGGTATGATGGTGGCTTATAGGCTCATAGGGAGGATGTGCCTACTTCCTGCTGTAACCATCAGCTTCTCCACTGAGCACCATCATGCTCAAGTGCTTGGGGTAACCACAAAACAGACACCTGTGGGTCCATTCTGTACTCTGGTACCTCAAGGTCCTAGCGGATCCTCATCAGGGCTGGTGTGGCTGTTGCCTCCTTCATATGCACAACCACCAATCCTCCCTGACTGTATGAGACTCAGAAGAGACTACTGTCTGTTGAGGATGATGGAAAGTTAATTGTAATCGACTCAAGATGTGAAAAGCTCCCTTTGTCCTGTAAGGTAATATGGGAAAGTTCTAGGAATTAGTAAAGATGACATGGTTTTATCTGAAAATGTGAGAAGAGGTGAGTTGCAATTTTAACAAGGTAGCTGGGTAACGGTAATGAGTGCAGAGCTCCAAGCTCAAGTCAGAGGGAGTGAAGTCTTCCCACCATGCTCACTTCCTTAGCTCACCCTGGCAGGGGTGGAATGGGGCAATGCTGGTATATCTTTGTATCTTCAGCTCCAAAGCAAAAACAATTTCTATAACTCTGGTATTCTTACTTGATTTCTAATTCTTTGTGTGGTATTGTACCCTGCAGTAGATTCAAATTTCTTCTAGGATAAAAAAAAAGAAAAAGAAAAAGACTGACATACTCATTAAAATCCCTTTAAGATACTGTTTAAATGAGAACTGACTACATGAATCCATACTCAGCTTCCTATTTTAAATTGAGAATGGATCTAATAAAACAGTACCAATATATAAAAAATAAGGAGCTTAAATGGATTTATCCTATAATCAGGGACAATACTTCAATTTAATATCACATGTTAGCAAATAAAACCCCCAGGACCAGGAGTAGGTTATCTCTTTTTGAGATGCTGGCCACATGGGATCCTATAAAACACCATGCATTACAGGATGTTGTCATGAAGCTTGGTTATCCTCCTGGACTCAATGGTAAGACCTTATTGCTGAAGACACCACATACTTGAGTCCTAAAACACAAAGAGAGCAAGCGAGTGCCAATTAGGAATCTTCATTTCTATGGTCTATTTTTCACATTGCTTGAAGATTCTATGCATGACACCCAACGAGAAAGCTAATTACTAAGCTTACTCAGCTGGAGAACCTAAAAGCTATCAGTGACTGGTCAAGACATGTCCACCAGTCCAATAGTGGCATGAGTGTTATGGGAGTAACCAACCACTTTCTCACTGGATCTAAGGACCACTCTATGAGATGGAACCCATATATGGCATCCCTAGCAAGCCCATGAACATATGTCTAGATAGGCCATACGCCACAGGGGAGAACCTGCTACTATTATTTTCAATGGAAATGGTATTAAAATAACTCCTAGTGATTCAGGGGTGCATCCATAGATTAGTGTGTGGCTTGTCTCTCATCATAGAAGCTTTTTGCTTCCTAAAAGGTGGCAGTTAACATAGAGTCATACAAATGATCAACAGACAAAAAAAAATAAGAGACTTCAATGTGTTCATATCTAAATAGTATGTCTATAACAATCCCTTCCTCCTATGGCTCAGAGACCTTCTTTGAAGAAGGGACAGACACATTTTATTTTAAGATCCAGAGATGGTAGCTGATAGGGCAGTTTCCATCATGAACTCACATGCACAAAGCCTATACAACTCAAGCTAGACAAAAATCCTACCATGGAGCAGGGAAGTGGGCATGAAATCTCACCTCCAGCTGAGGAGCTGTTATCATCTGGTAGCTTCCGGGAGAGGGAGGAGTCAGCATTTTTTTAATTGTTTGAATCCAAGTCTACTGCACTTCAGGGCAGACCCCATACCTAATAATAGCTGGGATACACAAATTGAACTTGTTGGATTTTTTTTTTTTGAGAGAAAAAAACTGAGCCAGGGAGAGACAGAGAGAGAATTGAGTGTGATGGATAGGGAGTAGGGAAGTATAAATGATATGGGAGGAGTTGGGGGAGGGGATGAATATGACCAAAATACAATGCAAATCTCAAAAAATTTTTAAAAAGAAAAACTATTATCAAGTTAGTTATTTAAGCAAGGGATGATGCTGGGTGTCTTAGTTACTGTTCTATTGCTGTGAAAAGACATAATGATGAAGCCAACTCTTACAGAGGAAACATGTAATTGGGGACTGGCTTACAGTTTCAGAGGCTGACTGAGTCCATGATCATCATGGCAGGGAGAATGGCACCACACAGGCAGGCATAGTGCTTAAAAAAAAAGCTGAGAACCTTATATCCTGATTCTCAGGCAGCAGGCAGAGAGGAGGAAAGAAGGAGGGAGGAAGAAAGGGAGAGAGAAGGATAGGAAAACTGGGCATGGCATGGGTTTTTGAAACCTAAAAGCCCACCTTCATGGGCTTTAAAAACCCCAAAGTCCACCCTTAGGGACACACCTCCTCTAAGGCACACCTAGTTCAACAAGGACACACCTTAGGGACACACCTCTTAACCTGTTCACATGAATCATGAACTGAGGACTAAGCACAGAAATGTATGAGCCTATGGGAGGGCCATTCTCATTCAAACCACTATATTGGGTAAAGGGAAAAGGCATACAATCCATAATTTTGAATCAAGTTCTGAAAAGTACAACCCCAAAAATACATTTATAAACACACATGCTAATGAAGACATCACCTCTTTAAAAGTTTTTATTACTATGTGTATGTCCTTGTCCTTGTGAGTATATACCACATGTGTGTGAGGAAGACTTGGCGAGGACAAGAACTCCACAAAGACCAAATAGATCAGGGCACAGGGGTCTTTTATGAGACTGTTTCTCCAACCAAGGACCATGTATGGATATAACCTAGAACCCTGCTTGGATGTGGCCCAAGGTAGCTCGGTATCCAACTGGGTACCTAGTAAGGGGAACAGGGACTATTTCTGTCATGAACTCAATGGCTGGCTCTTCAACACCCCCCTTCCCCCCGAGGGAGGAGCAGCCTTGCTAGGCCACAGAAGAGGACGTTGCAGCTAGCCCTGAAGAGACATGATAAGCTAGGGTCGGATGGAAGGGGAGGAGGTCCTCCCCTATCAGTGGACTTGGAGGGGGGAAGGGAGGAGATGAGGGAGGGATGGGGAGAGTGGGAGGAAATGAGGGAGGGGGCTATGGCTGGGATACAAAGTACTTAACCTGTGATTAATATAAAAATAAATAAATTACTTAGAAAAAAAGAGAGCAATAGATCCCTGGAGCAGGAGTCACAGATGACTGAGAGCAGCCAGATATGGGTTCTGGGAACTGAATTCAGGTTCTCTGCAAGTGCAATGCATATTCTTAACCACTGAGCCATATTCTCAATCCCAAGAACATCACTGTTAACAAGAATGGTGTCCTCTCGTCCACAGTCATGTGGACTATGCACACTCACTCAACTTTGTCTTGAAGTCATCATTACAAGTAGATAATATTTTCATTCTCAACATTAAATGTTATTTCTGTTTCTCCTCGCTTTTCAAAGACTACATATAAGGAGAGATTATTTTTCCTGCTGATGCTTAAGCACAGACTGGAATGGGGAGAGATTGTGCTGTGGTTTGTGTAAGGGTCCCCCAAAGACCTGTCCTGGTGTTGAAGGCTTGATTTCCCAGCCCAAGATTCTACCAGAAGTGATGGAACCTTAAATAAGTATCTCCTAGTGGGAGGTCTTAGATCCCACCAAGGGTATGCATTCAGTGAGGTGTGGGGATCCCTCCCTCCCTTCTTTCCTCATTCCCTCCAATTTCTTTCTCTCCACCTAGACACAGGATTTATTCTACATGTGCCTCTGCTATGATTTGCTTCTCAGCACAGATTCTAAAGCAACAGAGCCCTGTCCATGAATCTTCCAAAACCATGAGCCCAAATAAATCATTCTTCATTCTGAAATGATTGTCTTTGGTATTCTGTCACAGAAACACAAAGCTAACACAGTGAGAAACTGAAGGAAAGTTCAGAGGAGGCAACAGGTTGATTGATCAGGGTTAGAAGAAGGGTGAGGTGGAAGACCCCTGGTATTCAAGTGTAGACAGAATCACATGATATGGTTATCCTGGGGAATATTCAACCACCTGAAATGCTCTCGGGTCATGAAGGAGATGCATTGTTTTACTTCCATGTTTGAAAATTCTAAATATTAACTAGATGGTGTGCCCTGGAATCCACCGTGTTCTTGATATCACTAAAGGAAGAAGGGGTATTATGAACGCAAACTATAGAAAACTCAACCATCTAAAGGGGTTCTTGAGGAAAAGCTTCCTGGTATCCTGCAGAACCAAATATCTGACATTGCCAAGGCTGTAAGGACAACTGGTTCTCATCATAACATATTTTATTACAAACAATCAAGTCATTAGGGAAGGAGGAGTGCTTTTCCACTGGATATGTTCAGTGCAGTTTATCTCTTAATAGATGCATGCAATGTCTATCTCTGTCCTTCCAGAGCTGGAAAGCTTGCTGTAAACTTCTTACTCACTTTTCTCAGTGTTTATGATGGTTGAACTGCAGGATGAGTCACGCGCATCCTAATCGACTAGCATGCTACAAATAGGAACACTCTTTCCTCTGCCTGGAACATCCCTTCTCACTGTGGCCACCATGGATCCCTTTCTTTCTAAGACAGGTTCCCTTCTCAATCTCAGGCCATGGGACTAGTCTACTTGCTTTGTTGTGGAACAGCCATATAGAAGTTTTTGGTGACTGTTGTACCAGTATAATTACCGGGTGTAACCAAATAAAATGATGGACTGCCTAATTGTTCTTAAAGGTTAGATGCCTACAGTTAGGACATCAGTAGAGTCATGCTCTCTCAGACAGCTTGTGTGCCAGCTAGTTTTATGTCAACTTAACACAAGCTAGGGTCGTCTGAGAGAAGGGAGCCTCAGCTGTAAAAATGCCTCTGTGAAATCGGGCTACAGGACATTTTCTTAATTAGTGATTGATGTGGGAGGCACCGCCCTTTTGTGGTCCTGGGTTCTATAAGATAGGAGGCTGAACCAGCCATAAAGGGAAAACCTGTAAGCAACATCCCTCCATGTCCCCCCACATGTTCCAACTTGACCTCAGCTCATTCACCTTATATTCTCTTAGCATATCTTAGCATCTTCCCACATCGCTGGGACAGGTGAGCCTTTTCCTACTGCCTGGGACTTCCTGTTGCTTCCCGTGTGCTAACCTCATACCCTAATTCTCAGCATGAGTGGCTGGTTTTTCCCTCTCTCAGTTTCCGCTTTGATGCTTCCTTTTCAGAGAGACCAGCCCTGGAAAGCATTCTGGTTTTTCTGATGGCAGTCTGAGTGGCTCTGCTCTGGGCTCCCTCCTGGGTTTTATAAAGACAATATCACATGTGTCCTGCGAAGCAGAGAGCACTCACTCCACTGGCCTAGACAAGTGTGAGCCACAAAGCTTGTTTCTGTGTTCCTCAGGATGTTACGGCCCTTTGATACACAGCAAGACTGACTCACTCGCGCTGCTCCATCATCATTTTTATTTCCGGCAGGCTGCAATGGGTTTATTTACATCTTTGTTTACTAAGGCTCACTAGGGAGTAATATAATGAAACAGGAAGTCCATGAGCACCAGGTCTCCTGTCCCTGACCTGTGTGTGCCTCGTACTGGTACAGCAAGCATTTGTGTAATTGACATACAAGGTTAAGGCCCCTTTGGAGCTGGTTTTATCTATTCTTCATCTGACTTTCTTTTCCCTCTTCTCTTCCTTTCTTTATTCTGCGGTAAGTATTAAATTCACGGCCTTATGCTTGCTAGGCAAGTGTCGTATCATGGACCAATAGCCCTACACCCTAGTTTTTCTTTTCAAAAAGGCTTTCTATGAAACCAGTTACGAAGTGCAGCTTCTATCTCCCAATTTTAAAGACTGGGATTTGGATTCTTCGTTTGAAGAAGGCAAGTCACAACACATTTGGCCCTGGGTGAGAAAAGACAGCACAGGGGAGGCCACTGTGATTGGATGAGATTGTGGAACTATGTTTTATGCAGTTCGGTCATTCCTAACATGAGCGCTGAGGACCTCAGTGCTCCTCAGCTGGGCTGCATTACCACCCTCGAGTCGCCACCACAGCTCAAGGCTCTAAGTGCTTTTGCTGGCTCCAAGGGTCTTCACCAGATTCCCTGCAAGAACCGCTCTGCTTGGCTTACGTGGAATTGGCATGGGGAGCACAGCCATTTCCATCATTAGTTTAAGCCAAAATGCAAAATCAGATATTCTTGACTTGCACATGCTCAGACTAGTCATTTGTGTGCCTGCCTCCAGCGCAGATGAATTGCTATATTTTTCTAGGAAAGTAAACTCTCACAACTCTTAGGGTTATGGACAAGATCGTGGTGAACAACTGCTGTTCTAAGTACCCAGTAATTGCAGGGTACAGTTCTGAAGGCATTAAAATTCCCAGTCTCTAGCCACTGGCTAACCGCTTAAATATAAGTTTAGCTTAAAGGCACGGGACAAATGACATTTTATACTTCACAAAGTGAGCATTTATTTTTCTAAGCAATTAACTGGTCTCACTCATAAACTCCTTTGTTGAAACCTGAGGCCTTTCAGGCAGCTTTTAGCACACCCAGTGCTGGTTGTTTTATAAGCCTTCTTGCCGCTCTGTACCCTCCTACCCTTCCCCGTTAAGGTATTTCTGATCTGCTTCCAAACAAGAAAACTCAAAGCATAAACATAAAGCTGAAGCAAAATAAAATAAAATAAAACAAAATCAGAGAAATGCAGGAGGTGAAAAGGTAAAGGAAGCAGGTGGGGAGGGTTGCTGCTCCATCACCTGAAGCCAGCTCCCTGCTCAGCAGAAAGGCAGACATTTGTGGCGCCACAGAAGGAAACAGCTTGTCTGGGTGAGAGAAACAAACCAAACCCCAGGTCCCATGGCGCTGGAGCATGATTGTATCCAGCTCTATAACAAAAGTGCTTTCCACCTGTCTCCCAAGCCATACTTGCTTCCTCAAAGTCACCTTAAAGTCTACCTCTATGGTCCTGACCACCTCCTGGGGGTGTGGCAAGTCCCTGGGGAATGATCCACCTGGTTGGCGGTCATGAGGATAATATCTGTGCGGTATCTTGCTTCTAGGTCCCCGTCTCTTCTATTCTGGAGAATACGTTGTATTCCCATCAACAAACACCTCCTGAGGATGGAGACCATTCAAGAATGTTGCTGACTGTTTTCTCCTCCCAAGGGCTTCATGAGCGAAATCTGTTCTTAGTGGTGTTAGGATGGGAGTTGGCTTTCTCCAAAGTCCTGATGCTCTGGCCTCTTGGGATAGCTTTCAGTCTCCATCCTGTATTCTCTCTCTCTCTCTCTCTCTCTCTCTCTCTGTGTGTGTGTGTGTGTGTGTGTGTGTGTGAGAGAGAGAGAGAGAGAGAGAGAGAGAGAGAGAGAGTTCATGGGTGCTCATGTATTTTTTAATGAAGTTTGAATGTGTAACCCAAGCTGACAAGGTCTTATGGTTTATCATTTACTTACTTATTTGTTTGTTTGAGACAGGATCTCAATGACGTCACAGGCCTGGAAATCACTTTGTAGGCCAGGCTGGCTTTGAACTCATGGAAATCTGTCTCTCTCTACCTCCAGAATGTGTGGATGACAGGCACATATCACCCTGCCCAGTTTTCATTGTGCAGCCTTAATTCTTGAATGAAAGCATCTAGTTGAAGTCTTCCAGGAGGGGTCCTTTTATTGTAGACATCCTGGGTCCAGTCCCCTGTCCACATTGAACCTACACTCACAGGACAAATAGGGAACCACATGTTTTCCACTCTGTCTTCGGAGATACATTTGCTTTGCTATATGTTCATGACACTTGTGATGCTTTTACTTTACGAATGATTCATCTGCCTCCTTGTATGTGCACCCCATATGTGTCTAGAGAGGTCAGAAGGCATCTTCAGATCCCCTACACCTAGAGCTACAGATGGTTTTGAGCCACCGTCTGGTGCTGGGAACTGAACCTGGGTACTTTGCTTAACTGCTGAACCATCTCTCCAGCCCCAGCTCTTCTAACTATTGATAAGAGGTTCCAGGTAGTGACTTTTCTTCTAATCACTTTGTTCTCAAATTGAACATATTTATGAGGCAATAATGAATTCCATACTTTAGGTCATACGTTTAGTGCTTCTTTATGGCAAGAGCATTGAACCCTCTCTTTGTTGCTTTGAAATAATATAGTTACTGGACAGCAGTCAAGCCCCATGCAAAGGAGACTGGAACTTATAATTTTCCATGCCATTGCAACTTTATAACAGCGGACAGGTTTCTTTCTGAGTGAGTCAGCTTTTGTCACTAGATCAAAACATTCCAGAAGTAGATTACTTTGCCTCACGGTTCTGGGGGTTTCAGACTGGGATGATCCACTAATCTTCCACCTGGCCTCCAGGAAGACCTCCAGGTGACAGTGGAGGAAAGATTGTAGCATAACATGCTGCTCACCCCATGAACCAAGAAGCAAAAAGGAGGAGGAAATGAATGGCGTCCCACTCTGTCACATCCGCAATGACCTTGTGTACCAGGGTGCATTTACTGAAGTCAGAGGTCAACATCAGGTGTCAGTCCTCACCATCTCTGTGGTTTTGTGACCGTTTCCTTGTATTCTCTCGGTCATATGTGCCATGCTAGCTGGAATTTTCAGCTTCCTGCAATTACCATTCATCTCCCCGTAGGCATGCTGGGATTACAGACATTAACTCGAGCTGTAACAAAGGTTCCAGAGATTCCACCTCAGGTCCTCACGATTGCGCAACAAGTGTTTTCATCCAGTAAGCCATGTCTCCAGCACCTCTAGTAATCATTTAATAATAATAATAGCCTAATGGCTAATTGTTAATATGGAGTGTATATGAGGATGTGTGTGTATGGACATGAATGACATGTATGGGGAGGACCTATGTGAAGGTCAGAGGAAGACTTTGTGGAGTTGTTTCTCTCCTTCCAGCTTTATGTGGGTTCCAGTAATTGAACACAGGTCAACAGGCTTGTGCCCTGGATGCTGTACTCACTAAACCACCTCTCCACCTCTGTTACTTTTGGTCCTCTCACATCTTAGGGAAAGTAAATAAAGTAGATATCAATACCACTTGTTGTATATGATATGTTTAGGGGTTAAGAAACTTCCTGATGAGACTTGGGCCAGAGACTCAGGCTTCCTGAACAATGCAGAGAGATTATATAAGGGCAGCCATGCCAAATACTAGTCACCCTATTCCCCTCTTTGGGCAATCTTATCTGGGAAAAAAAAACTCAGGGAATTCTTCCCCTCGCATAGGACAGACACACTTATTGCTTTTCTGGAACCCAAACTTCTGGGTTCTGCACTGACATTTCCTGAACACCCAAAATAATGAGGAAAGATCTACTGTCACTGTGTAATACAAGGCTTTGTTCCTTAACCTGCTCAACACCCAGAGGCAAATTTCCAGACACCTAAGATGCTCTGTATCATCTCCTCTAAGGGGACGCGGAGCCTGCCCGCCCATCTCACAGTCTGCTCATTGACTCGAGTAGAAGAATGACCTCACTGAGTTGCACAGGAACTCTGAGTAAGAAAGAGGATGTGATGGACAGTGGGTGCTGTGTTCCCACAAACACGTGGAAAGCCAGACCACTGTTTTGCCAGTTTGTGAGGCCAAGTGCCTCCTGCCTGTGCCTTCGAGTCAGCTCAGATGCTACTGTTAACCCAAGGCTGAGTGTCCCTGATGTCTAAATCCAAAGAGCTCAAAATGGAAAAACTTCTAGAGCATTAAAAAGATGCCACAGCGCAAAATTCCGCATCATGAAAAACCTGGTTTTGCCCATAGATTTCTGGTAATTTTTTTCATGTTGTTGGTTTTTGTTTCTTAGTGTTTTAGTTTGTTTTGAAACAGGGTTTGTCTATGTAGTCCTGGTTGTCCTGGAAATCAATGTGCAGATTGGGCTAAAATGCCTGGCTTCTGTCATCCCCACACCTTCTGCACACCCTTTTTCAAAATTCTATTGCTTTTTATTCGGTATCATGTTCCAAATGACTTGTCAATACATCTTTAGCTATGAGTGCCTGAGAGAACAGAGCTGACCGCATGCACTTCTGTGTGTTCAGCTCCCAAACAGGAAAAGGAGTGCAACACTTTGTGTTTCTGTGTGACCCAAACCACACAGAAATACAAGGAGAAAAGAAGAGAAATTACCAGTAAATCTCTGACTTAGGGTTTGTATTGCTGTGTCAAAACAAATAAATATGACCAAATAAATAAACAAATAGAAATTAGGGAAGAAAGGGTTTATTTGACCTACACTTCCATATTGCTGTTCACCAGCAAAGGAAGTCAGGACAGGAACTCACACAGGGCAGGAACCTTGAGGTAGGAGCTGATGCAGAGGCCATAAAGGAGTGCTGCTTGCTGGCTTTCCTCCTCATGGCTTGCTCAGCCTGCTTTCTTATAGAATCCAGGACCATCTGCCCAGGAATGGCACCACCTACGATAGGCTGAGCCCTCCCATATTAATTACTAATTAAGAAAATGCATTAAGGGCTTACCTACCGCTGGATGTTATGGAAGTATATTCTCAACTGATGTTCCGTCCTTGCAGATAACTCTAGCTTGGGTCAAGTTGACATAAACCTAGCCACTACCATCACCAGCAGTACAGGAGGCAATGAGAACACCCTCCTGGGTCCTGCACAGAACTGTTACGAGGCGACTCTGCTGGGAACTATTCAATAAACCAACATAGCAAATGCCACAGAGAAGCCAAAGACTGGGCTGTGTAAGGTTGAGCTCAAGATCAGCTGCAGTAGAAGAACACACAGCAACTGGGATAGGAAAAGGAGATGTTGGTTTACAGGGCTTTGGGACAAAAATGAGCCGCCCTCTAGGTGAGGGGAAAACAGTGGCTGGAGTGAATAACACAGTTGTGACCACAACAGAGCACTGGGCTCCAGACAAGAGGGGCCCTATTGACTGCCCATGAGTAGGAGGCTTCATAAACCCTTCAGCCACTGACTAATGCAGGGCCCACCCAGTCAGAGCAAAGGATGCACACCATGAGGAGGGGGGTGTTCTGGGGTGCAAGAGGCTACAGGGGCAAAACAGGAATAAAATCCATGAACCAAGAAATGTTATCACTTCCAATTTAATTTTTTGAGATAATACAGGCCTGGCCTGAGAGACGTCTCTAACAGTCATCTGGCTTCGTCCTCAGCTTCATGCTTTACTTGGATGATTTTCTTTTCTGCATTTTTAACCGGAGAAAATTTAATTTCAGTAACAGTCTTAGGTAATGGGTTGTTGGGTAAATGGGAGTGCAGTGGGGTTCAGGTTCCATTTTGGGGTCTTCTTTCACAATTACGCTGTGCAAATAAATGTAATAATCATTAGCATTAGCTGAAAATGGCCATTCACAGTGACTCCAGCACTATGGGACCTTCACAGATCATTTAGAGTCCAGCTCAATGCTGAAATTCCAGCTTACGGCTGGGGAAGTGCTTTTTCCATCTCGGGGGCTTACATTTTATTATTATTATTATTTTTAAATAACAAAATAGACTTAAATGTAATCATTAAATATACTGGTAAGAGTGCGGTAAGCTGTTAACCCTGTCATGTATTTTTTTTTTCCTGTAAAAGCTTTTACCCCCATTCTGTAGGCTGCCTCTTTACTTGAATGTTGGCATCCCTTTTTACACAGAAGCTTTTCAGTTTCATGTGGTCCCAGTTTTCAACTATTGATCTTAATGCCTCTGCTACCAGGGTCCTGTTCTCCAGGTCCTTTCCTGTGTGTATAAATTCAGTTCAATTCCCCACTTTCTCTTCTATCAGGTTCAGTTCTTACGTTGATGTACTTGATCCATTTGCAGTGGAGTTTTGTGTGCAACTCCTCCCTCCCAAGGCTGAGGGGTCATCATGGAAGAAGGAGCAGAAAGACTGTAAAAGCCAGAGATGGTGGATGACTACAGGGAAAGTGTTTTCTGGACACAGCAGGTCAATTGCACATATGAACTCACATTAGATGTAACACCATGCATGAAATCTGTAAAAGCTCAAGCCAGATCAAAGGTCAGCCCAGAATGGGACAGTTTGCGAATGAAGTCCCACTACTAGATGAGGTCACTGATAGCTGCTACCAGGAGAAAGCTAGTTCTCTTTAAGCGTGTCTCCCCTGGTGGGCTTACTGTGTCCCAGTGGATGGCCACACATCTAAAAGTCTACAGTCAGAGCAATGGGAAGTGATGGGTTTAAAAGGTAATGATAAGAACACAAGGTGTGTGGGCATGGCATGGAGAGTGGATCTGGGAGAGAATGGGGGAGGGGGATTAAAATACTCAACATATAATGCATTTTTAAAAAACTTTAAAATAAAGAGTTTGACAAGGATAGTCTTTCTGTCAAAACGTCCATCTGATTCCACAAAACAGATAGCTAGGCTATTCATGGTTAGTATCGGGTGACCTCTAGATACGCTCTGAGTCAGTACCAGCAACACCACAGAGGCACAGTGGTCACACAGGAGGACTTTCTCATAGAAAATGCTTGCAACTCAAAGTATTTCAGATTTGGAACATTTTAAAAACTTTGCAATATTTAGATATAATAACGTACCTCAGAACCTGAGATGAGACCCAAAGTTAAAACAGGCAATTCATTTACATTCCATGTATTTCTTATACGCACAGCTTGAAGGCAACTTTAAGCAACATTTGTAAATGAAGTGTGCGCATGAGGCCAAACTTCGTGGAGTGGGATTTCCCCCTTGTGATGTGATGTGGGTAAGAGTGACTTTTCAAGTACTGAGTCTTTGGAGATTTTAGGTTTTCGGATCAGGAATGTTCAACCTGTGAATGCAGGTCTGCTTCTTCCCAGTAGCAGGCAACAGCACCACTTGGTGCAAGTTCTAAAAACTTGGTCGCAGGAAGGAGTACAGTGAGGAGATTAGGCATTTCTGCGCATGGCTGCTGGAGGTGGCAACGCCATGTTCTTCTGAGAATATGACAGGCATGCCTGGACACCGGTGTGGTCCTTGAGCTTGACCTGGCTATTTTCTGACACCTTGTGTGACTAGATAATAGCCAAAGACACCAAAACTCTGCAGAGTTTGGGATGCATTTGTCTTGGATGGATCTTCACATACTCTTAAAGAGGAGATATGACAGACTGTATGGTTCCTTAGGACATGTGGACCCCAGAGTCACCCACAGGGCAGCGCCTAGGTGTGTTTTCCTCTCCTCTGTACTCTATCAGGACACCGTATTAATAACTTTTCACATTGTCACAATAAAATACGTAGAGGGGAGAAGTTAAGACAGGAAGGGCTTGTTTTGGCTCAGAGTTTGAGAGTATAGTCCATCATGGAAGGCAGCGAAGCCATTGAGACAGGATCTTAAGGAAGTGAGTCGCACTGGGTCTGCAGTTAGAGGTACTAGGAGAGAGCGCTGGTGCTTAGTCTCTTTATGTCCAATCTGGAACCACAAACCCCATAGAATGGTACAGCCTATAGTTAAGGTGGCTTTTCCCACCTTCATCTACCCAGTCTAAAACTTTCCTCACAGACAAACCCGATGCTTGTCTCATACTCAATTTTAGATCCTGTCAATTTGATAGTAACCATCACAAATACCTATTCATTCCTTTCTTCAGGAAATACACCTCAAATACTCTGGTACCACGACTATGTTTGGAATGAGGAGTAAAGCTGAAAACATTTTTGACAAGATGCCAGACAGCAGGGGTACCTGGCTTCTGAAGCACCATCAATCATGAGCTTGATAATCACTTATTTAAATAATTGCAGAAGCATTTGTACTAACTGTAAAATTGTGTTAACTTGTAATAACGTCAAATTAACTGGGTATTACATTGATTTTTCACAGTCATGGTTGAAATTTGGTGTAGACCTTCTTTGTATTCACTCTGAGCCTGATCTGAACTTGGCTCTCCTAACAGCCCCACTGGGCAGACTTCCTGCCAAGTCAAGCACATCACATCCAAGAGGGAGCTCTGGCTTTTCGTCCAGCAGCCCTGTTCCAGCTGAACTCCCAGACTGAATCAGTGTGCCACCTCCAAGCCAGCTGCTAAAACCTAAACCAGGGGCTTTTCCCTAATGCGCCCTGTTTCTCCCTATCACATACCACATCAAACCCATCTGTAAAGGTGATCATTTCTTTTCTAAATGGATTTTGAAAGTGTGTTCGCTTTTCTGTGTGCTGGTTCTATCAGCTTCCTTGTTCCAGGGGCCTTCTAGCCATCACACACACACACACACACACACACACACACACACACACTTGTGGCAACGTGGGTAGAACTGGGGGAGGGGAGACATTATGTTAAGTGAAATGAGCCAGGCAGATACAAATACTACAAGTTGCCACTCAGGCCTAAAAGGTTAATTTTCGTGGAAGTAGAACATAGAATTGTGTTACTGGAGAGAGGCTGCAAAAAAGAGAGGGAGGTCAGGGGAAAGTTGGTAGCAGTCTCACTGGAGGAATGAGTCTTGGCGCTACAGGACCCAGCTTCTCAAACACACAGTTGTTCAACTGCATGTGGAAAGCATGAAAACTTTGACAGGAGATAAGTATTCTGAATATACAATAGCTACAAAGTCATTCAGAAGAAATACAGAACAAAACTGAGGTGTCTCCGGCAGCTAGAAGCCTGGGCTGCATGGCAGGACTCCACGCAGCCTTGGTTCGCGACATGTAACATGCACTGCGCATGCTCTCAGGCAGTACTAATGATGCTGGCTGAGATGCTCAGCTGCAGCTCCGGGCTATGAATTACAACGTCTTACTGTACACCAAGTTCTCTGCTCTTCCAGAAGCAACGGTTTCATCATAGAAAACCAAACCTTTTAGTATTTTCCCACTGCCGCTTCTCAACAAACTGGTTGATATTCGGATTGTACTGCTAGAATGTCTGACATATGAAGCGCCTGTTAGACGTGCTTGATAGGAAAATTTTCGTTTTCATGTGGGATGAGGCCAGAACTTCCAGCTATTTCTGAAATGGCTGTTAACGTACTTGTGCTCTCTTCATCTATCTCTAGGCAGGGCATTCCATTCCAGTCTCTATTTTGGAATGCTTAGTTTGTTTTGCTAAATACATTTCTGCTTAAAATGTCTGTATCTCTCGACTGAATTCTTTCCTTCAACAGGACAAGAACCAAGACACCCTTATGCCTCAAGGCCAAAATTAAATAGAAATTATATAGTATATATATATAATTATATTATATGTATTTATATATTATATAGTATATTTTTATATGTTTATATGCATTATATACAATATGTTGTATATATTATACATATGATTATATATAATTATATGTATAATATATATAAATATATAATATATATGATTGTATATAAATTTATATATAATATAAATTATATGTATAATTTTATATTATATTATATTATATATATTTTTTCACAAGCCTGATTAGAATCTTAATCCTTGATTACAGGCATCATGTTGTCACAAACTTTTTTTTAAAACTAGAGGTTTAAAAAAGAAAGTAAATAGTCATACTGGAGAAGGGGGAGGAGGTAATAGAAGGACCCAGAGGGGACAGGAGTTACACAAGAAGACCAACAAAGCCAAAAATTCTGAGCCCAGAATCTACTGATGCACCAACCAAGGACCATGCATGGAGAGGACCTAGAGCCCCTGCTCAGATGTAGCCCTTGGGCAGCTCAGTGTCCATGTAGGTTCCCAAGCAAGGGGAGGGGAGCAGGCTCTAAGTCATGCTTCCTTAGGCAGGATGTTTCCTCCTTCTCATTCCTCACACTCAGCCCTTCCTCTCTCAGCCCTCCCTCCCACAGGCTGCCCTTGCTCCTCTCCTGTGTGGAAGTCCTCTCTCCTCTGAGGCACCTCAGGGTCTTTATACTCAGGGGCATAGTTCTCTTCCCATCTTCACTTGGGACTCACCTTAGCAATTCCTTGAGCTCCAGAGAGCTATAGAAGCCTGTGTCTAGAGGACCTGGCTTTTCAAGCTGGGATGGACACCCGATCCAGGTCTGGCACATTCAGGATGACTCTTGGGGTCATCCCACTTCAGCAAAGTCTGGGGAGCAAGCTCACAGAAGTGAGGGACAGCTTGCTTCCCTTACCCTTCATCCATTGGACCATCAGGACCTTACGCGAGTTTGCATTTTTGTGTCCAAAAAATAAAATAAAATAAAATAAAATAAAATAAAATAAAATAAAAATTCACACATCATGACTTTAAAAACTAATCTTCATACTTAATTCTGATGTTTTGTATGAGAAAAAATATTGAGCATAGTAAATGTTTCTTGCTTTATTTCATTTGGGCCTATAATCTCTTAAAATTAGTTAAATTATATGGTGCAGAAATTTATACTACATTAATAATATAACAATACTCATAGAGGTGATACTTAAATTGACATATTTACGTATTTTAATTTTTATCCAGGACTAGAGCTAAGGTATTTAACCTAGACCGACACAGACACCAAAACTCAACAAATGCCAAACACACTATGTCAGGCTTTTGAACAATTTGGGACTTGTCTTCCAATCGCTGTTTGTAAGCAATAGCTGGGGGAGGACTGCGAACCAGCACACTGTGGTATTGGTTCTAAAGTATTTACCATGCTGTGTGTGGATTTTAATATGTTACATGTTTGGCTTCATAGGTACATGACAGATGAAACCAACCCTTAGACAAAGAGTTTCTCTCTGTCTCCCTGACTCTGTGTGTGTGTGTGTGTGTGTGTGTGTGTGTGTGTGTGTGTGTGTGTGTGTGTGTGTCTCTCTCTCTCTCTCTCTCTCTCTCTCTCTCTCTCTCTCTCTCTCACACACACACACACACACACACACACACACAGTGGACTCTAATGATAATGACGATGGTAACAATATTGATAGGCACCGCCATCACTGATGACCTGCCATGTGATATTAATTGGCTTCTTTGATTTGTGTGACTAACCTAGGTAGTGCATTGCTCCTGTGACGGCAGGAAGTGACACCCTAGATGAGCACAGTAGACATCCTTATGTCATCCCCTGGCTCATAGCACTCTGACTTCCAGAACTTGGGGTTGCATCCAGAGCAACTAAAGCTGGGTGGTCTCTTAACCAGGCCATAGAAGTTTCTGCAAGGGTGTAAATGGCACAAGCTCTGCACTGGCCACCCACTTCTAAGTGTTCAGATGAAGGAAATTGTGCCCTCCTTCTGTCCTCACACACCTGAGCACACAGACTGGGGGCGGGGGGGTCCAGCCACTGCTATCTCATAGCACAGAGGTATTCTTCAACTGCTCTTGGCTGCTCTGGCTGGCACAAGTTCAAGGACACAGAATTCTGGCAACCTTGGGCTTAAAAGTACAAGGGGTAAACATAAATGCTTCTGTAATGATTCTGAAATGTAAAGGATGGATTAGTGTTCATTTTACAGGGACGATATACTCTAAGCGATAAATTGGCTGGGACAGTTCCTGAGGGATTTGGCTGTTGATGGCTGTCTTTGCACACTGTTCTACCAAGCACATTTTCTCCTCTCATGCAATGGTGGAGTCTGATTTCAAATGTGCTGCATATCTATATCCCTGTACCCTTGCTTGTGTGTGTGTGTGTGTGTGTGTGTGTGTGTGTGTACATACAGATCTAGAGCTATCTGAGGGAGAACATTACTCTTCCCAGATGATTTCAACTCAAATAACTAAGAGCTCTGCTGGACTGTGTCTTACTTAACTGGCTAGAGAAGTTGATTATTTGAGCAACCCCTTGGGGGTCTCTGGAGACACACACACACACACACAGAGAGAGAGAGAGAGAAAGAGAGAGAGAGAGCGAGAGAGAGAGAGAGAGAGCAGAGAGCAGTGGCAGAGGTTTCTAACTAACAACCGTGCCAGGCACAGAAAGCAAACGGTGCTGGTTCTTTCACCCTCACTGGAAGGTCAAGAACATGGGGAGAAGAACTGAAGTAACCAGTGGCACTCAGCTGTTCTGTTCCTCCTGGTCATATACAGACATGTGGGGTAAGGGATAACAACAGTGGCTTCTTTGGGAATGTCTTCTATGAAACCCACAGAGCACAGAATTGAACCCTCTCTCCATGTCAGGAAGATGTGTGGTATTCTAGCTTCATTTTACAGATAAGAAAGTGTCTTTTTAGAAGCACAAAGTGACTTACTGTAGCCCTCGGAGTTTGATTCTTGGCTCACCTAAACCCTAAAAGCACTTGGGTCCCAAGACAGGCTTTCAGCAGGCTTCTGTGAGATGGGAAGGCTTCTCTCCACCTGCCACAGAGAGAGCAGTGGTCCACATGCCTTCTCTCTGTTGTATGTTTGCATTTAGAGTGTGATTACCATCTAAGTTAGCAGAATGTTGGAGAAAGTGAAATTTGGCCAGGATTTTTGACAGTACACTGTAGAAACACTTTCCATGACAAATGTTTGACTGCTGAAAACTGTCCTGGTTGCTTAATGTCAAAATAGCAAGAAGCCAGTCTCAGAACATGCTCTATGGGAGCCAGATATAAAGAGCCAATGCTCTTCTGCCAGGTGACCCTTTCTGTCATGGGAGCCAGTCACACCACTTTCTGGTTGCTCTCTGAGGAAGCCAAATTTTGTTTTAAAGTTTGTGTACCCCTTGGAGGGCTTTAATGGGCTTAGGATGCTCCCCTTAACACTACACACAGTTACTGAATGATGAAACTGTCCAAGTCTGACAAAGGCGCATTTCTTCTCAGTATCCCCTCATAGTTACAATCGACAGCCTTTACCCTGCAGATTTGTAATTTAGTAACTGACAAACTTAAGCCAGCACTCTGCTGAGTTGAACTGAAGGGGAAAATGCTCATATTCCTTATGTTTGGAAACTTTATAAAACTTTTTTAACTTTATACCTGATTGCAGCCCCACCTCTCCTTTCCTCCGAGTCCCACCCTCTCAATTCTCCTCTCCCCCACTCCCCCATCCCCTTATCCTCAGGTAAGGGGAGTCCACTCCTGGGTACCACTCCACCTTGGTATATCAAGTCGCAGCAGGATTAGGTGCATCCTCCCCCACTGAGGCCAGACAAGGCAGCCCAGCCATGGGAAAGGGATCCAAAGGCAACAATAGCCAGAAACTGGAAACTTCAAAAATCCAGTAGTTCCTATAGACCTTCGTTTGTCAGGACTTTCTACATACTCGATGCTGGGTATGAAAATCCCTGAGGGATTCTGCCACTGGTGCCTGTCTGTGCTTCCTCCCCCACCATGCACACATCCTTTACCAGTGCGGCAGAGTCAAAAGTTTCAGTTACACACTGGGGCTCAAAAGACGAGCAGCATTTTTTTCTCTATGTGAAACCGAGGGAAGGAACCAGTGAAGTGTCTCAGTGGGTAAAAGCATTTGCCACACAAGCCTTATAGCCTGCGTTCAAGCCTGATGACCTGAGTTCGAGACACCAGAGATCCACATTCAAGAACAAAACAACACGATAAAAATATAAACAGTTGGATGGGGTGGTACATATAATCCCTGAGAGGTACAGGTAGGAAGCCCCAGGCAAGCTAACCTGGGGCACACGACACAGCAGCAATGAGAGAGGAAAGGGCAGAAGGAAGGAGAGAACAGATTCCGGAAAGCTGTCCTCCGACCTCCAAATGCACATCAACACACACAGGCACAAGTAATAAAAACTAAGTGTTTTTAAAAAATCAGGTGAGGACACGGAGTAGTGGTGATACATGCTTTTAATACCAGCACTCTGGAGGCAGAGTCAGGTGGATCTCTGTGAATTCAAGGTTTGACTGGTCTACAAAGAGAGTCCAGGACAAGGCTACACAGAGAAACCCTGTCTCTAATCAGAAAGAGAGAGAACAGGTAAAGAAAGGTGGCAACCTAAGGTGAAGCAGTGACTCAATATTGGGTCACTATTAATGTAAACAGACTTTTTCCAGAATTGCTTCCACGGACTATTTTAATGACCGTCTCCCATATTACTGGAACCCAAACAAACAAAGACCACTGTACACCTGAAAACTAAATTCATCCACTGAGCAGCAGACACTTGTAACCATTTTAAATTTATGTGTCATGTGTGCTCCAGATCTCAACTTTCAGGCTGGCAGGTAGATTTCTTTCTCACCAACACCAAATATAAAAATAAAAATTAAATTAAATTAAAAAAAGGAGTTGTGATGAAATTCATCACCGTTTTCACTCCAGGGAGAAGAAAGGGTGCCACCAACTTCCTAGCTGCATAACAAATCGGTTCACTTTAGAGTAGTGGTTCTCAACCTTCCTAGTGCTTCAACACTACCCTGCAGTTCTTCACTTTGTGGCTATTCCCAACCATAAAATTATTTCGTTGCTATTTCATAACTGTAATTTGGCTACTGTTACAAATTGTATTGTAAATATCTGATATGCAAAATATGTGATATGCCATCCTCCCAGGGGTCATGACCCATAGTTTGAGAACCACTGCTCTAGAAAACAGTTCATCTATGTCTGTGTGATGGGGATAGAGCTTAGGGATGCTGAGGGCTGCTTACCCCTACAAATTGACACACACTGCCCCCTTTGCTCTTCTCACAGGCTTCTTGAGAAGAAATAGGAAGTCACTTTTAACTCTGGAGAAATTGGCTGCAAAGCACTGGAAACTAATATTCTAATGATTAATTCATTTTTCTGAAAAAGTGTTCTGGGAAAGATATGCTAAATAGATGATATACATGATGGTAAATAAGCTAAGCCCTAAATGATGAGGGTATTCTGACTCCAAGAGCTCAGACATCCTTCCTCCAATGAGCATCAAATAGTATCCAGACTCCAAATGTTTGTCAGAGGGCCTGTCTTGCTCTGTTTTCTGTTTCTAATAGCACAAAGTCAGAGATGGGACAAATTATAAACAATGATGTTTATTTTAGCTGCTGGTCCTGTTCAAAGTTGAAGGGCTGAGTCTGGGGAAAGCCTTCTTGCTGAAACTTCTTAGGTGAAGATAAGGTTGCATACAGTCACCACACACAAGGACTAATTCACTCCTGAGGACCATGCCTTGGATGGTGGCCCCATTCAAGGCACCACTTGGTCTGGTTACAGAATAAGTTGTGATGGGGATGAAGTATCTAAAAGAGTTTGGCACTTCCCAAACATAACAGGTCATGAAGTCCAAAGCTTTAATACTTCCTGTTCATGCATTTTGGAGAAAGGCCAGTGGGTGAGGCAACCTGGCCCACAGGCAGGGGCACTCAGCCCTCTGCATGCTGGAATTATGCAGGTCTTCTGGAGTGAGAAAAGCCTGCCTCTCATCCAGGGACTCTGATCAAATGGGAGGTCCAGGTCAGAGTTCACAGTCATTACAACTCGCCCACGGGAATGAGAAGCTTGGCCATCTACAAATGATGCTCTTTGTTCTCTTGGAGGCCTAAAATTCTATTGAAGCCAAAGGTAACAAAAACAAAATCCAGTTTTGCCTATTGACATCAGCTGTTATAAGAACATGGATTCTTCTTGGGGATGAATAAGAGGACTCGATCCCAGAGAGAGCATCGAGGATCACACACGCCTCAGAAACCTGATCAGTGCTTCTCATCCTCAGCACTCAGAATTCTGTGCAGCACCACTTCCATCTCTGTCTTGGCTGCTGAAATGCTTGTAGTTCTTGTGAACCTGCCTCAGATAAAGCTGTCAAGAACTGGGGCTAATTTCACTCAGGGAGAAAAGGATCAGTGAGGTGAAAATAAAACAACTAATTTCATAGCACTTTGAGGCTGAATTATTAGAACAAGTATCTGCAAGGCAAGTCAGGGCACTGCTCTGTCCTATCATTGGTAATGGAGAAAGATGATTCAAAAGTCTTATAGTCATATTATAAAAAGTAGAAGCTCTTCAGATTCAGAGTCTGAACTTTTAAACTCATGGCTGGCCTTTAGTCTATTAAAATAGAACCATGGGCTGTGGACTTTACTTTGTAACTCTTATCACAGAGCAGTTACATGTGCACCACAACTCATGATGTCTATTTAAAGACCGTGTCCTAGAAAACACGACAAACAAGAGGGAGCAGGAAGCAGAGATGAAGGTTTTATTGGTAATTTATCAGTCTGCAAACCGCTTAAACTGAAAGGCCATTACTGAGCTGTCTGCCACGTATAAAGAGGGAATGCAGTCTTGTGAGGTACAGTCCATACTTGTGAAGACTTCTGAGCAATTGAGTCTGGGTTATGAGTGCTAGGCTATAAAGGAAGTGGAACTTTTTGTCCTACAGAGGCCAGGAGTGCTTGTGATGGACTGGGATGAGAGGGAATTTGGCAAAAAGATGTTTAACTGTCCCTTTTTTTATGTCTGAAAGTCTCCTCTGTTCTGGGCCACCTTCCAAAGACCCTCTGCATATAAATGCACTGGAAACAACAGGCTCCTTCTACTGGTTGTCTGGCCAACATGGCATCGAGAAAGACAAGGAAAGGCTAGTGACTTTTGTGGGTTTCTTCCAGGATCTAGTTCTGGACTAGGACTCTAAAGGCTTCAAATAATGACTGCAGACAGCAGTTTCTTGGTTATGATAGGCTATGCAAAGCTTTGGACATTTCCATCCAAATAAAAACTAGTTGTTTTCACACACACACAGGCACACACACACACAAAGGTTTGCTTCCAAATTTGACTTTCTCCATGTCAGAAACACTTCTGATCTGTATAAGACTGGCACTTAGAATCTTAATGTCCTGTTATTAGCCACATGGACACACACAAACACAGAGACAGACAGACAGACAGACAGACAGACAGACAGAAACAGAAATGGAGACAGATAAACAGATAGAAAGAGAGACAGAGAAGGGGCAAAGAAACACACAGAGAGACAGAAAGAGGAAAGGGAGAGACAGAAAGACAGACAGAGAAGGAGAACAAGACATATACAGAGACAGAGAAATCTAAGCAAGATGTGAGATCGGCCCTTTTCATATTTAACTTTCATTAAATGCTGAATCCTCTTAAATTTACTTAAGCAACATCAGAATGTCTGTACCTTCCTCTGGACTCCAGTTACCAGAGCCATGATAAGTGACAGCCATGGAAATCATACCAGCTATGCGCATGTTCACTATATCTTATTTGCATGGAGAAAGCCTTTCAACTGCTTAGTTGAACGATATTATTTCTAAGTTGAAATTTCCTTTTTAATGTTTAACCCAAGATCACTCAATGGCAGGAAGTTAAAAGGAAGTTTTCCCCTGACAAGCGTATGCTGGAGCCTTTAATTAAGGAATTGCAGCCATGGCAGAGTTTTAGGTTCAAGGTGAGCCCTTAGGTTTACTTATCTTCTGTACAGAAATCAGTGAGATCTGTGACCTTAGGAAAATTATGCTAATGATCTGAATTACAGCCTCCTCCCCGGCAAAAATGCAAATGTAAATAAATTAACAAGCACAAATAAAATTAGCTCCATACAAAAGACAAAAAGGAAGATGCTGGGAAATTGTGGCTTTGAAACCACTGTAACCTTGACTGAACTTGACTGGGGTCAGAAGTGAATTTAAACCAAACAACTGACAGGAGGGTTTATCTGTGACAGACCTGACTTACAAGGTCAATTCCAACAACCAAATACAAGCAAAAGAGAAAAGAAGGGAGGAGAATGATGAGGATGCAGTGAAACAATAAATAGAATCATTAGCCTGGTGCTG
>CM053764.1:133788824-133816583 GCA_028658305.1 Pachyuromys duprasi
TGACTATGCCAAGACCTACCTCAGGATATATCTTCCTGATAAATTATTATTTAAAAAGCTCCCTCTGAGCACATACACAAAGGCTGCTCTTTATCTGGGAGTTGGAACAGGTTTTACATCAACTGTACTCCATCAAGTCTGATGTGCACAGACGACACCCACTTTCTCAGGGGAAGCCAGAGAAGACATCCGGTGCTGTTGTTGGCTGTCTACAATCTAAAACAAGGCCTTAAGATGAACTTTGCCAAACCAAATTCAGAATTTTCACCGTCTCCTCAACATTCATACCAAGTCTATCTCCTCACAAAAGATCTACCAATTTTAGCTATTTGTGCTGTTATTATTACTGAAGCGTTTTGCTTATTCATTTTACATTATGTTAAGCATATAATAATTGGATCGCTAATTTCTTGAGTTCATGGATACTGGTATTTATTTATGATCCTTTATATTCCATGTTAGTCAGATCGCTGTTACTGTAACTGAGTACCTAAGATAAATCAACTTATAGGAAGGAAAGGTCCATGTTTGACTGGCAGTTTTAGAGGCATTATCTCATGGTGTTGATTCATGATTTTTGGGTCTGTGGCAAGATAGCACATAAAGGAGGGGATATATGAGAGCCTAAGGTGACCAACAGGAAGCTAATGCCGGAGAAAACTGGGTTCCTACCACTGCTTCAAGGTCATATCCATATGACCTAAGGAACCGCCTGCTAAAATTCTGTTACTTTTTAAAACGGTCCCAGACGAGCAGCCCTGTCTTAGCAAAGCCTTTGGAGACCTTCCAAATACAAGATGCAGTATATCCTAAGCCCCAACTTAAAAAAAACCCTCCAGGTCAAGCTGAGAAGGTGGTGAGCATATTTATGACACATTAATTAAGACAAACCTAGCATCTTTCATGTTACAAAGCATTTCTGAATTGTGATCAAATTGGTTAAGGAAGTAGACATTTTCTCGTTGCTTGTTGAAATGTGACAATTTGGGGCCCCAAAATGCTGTATAATTTCTGGGGATTGTTCACATAGAACACACATAGTTGAATACCATCTGGGCACCTCCAAGTCAAGATACTTGCTGTTACAATTAGAATAGTCATTTCCCTCATGAATTCTCTCCTCCCACTCTCCCACATTTTTAATTCACCACTGAGTCATTTCTGGCAGAAGAGCCACTTTTCTTTCTAATAAATGGCCTTTTTGAAAATTGAGTTCTATTAGTCTCCTTTTTGAAAAAAAATATTATTTCACAATAATAACCCTTGACTATACCCACAATAAAAGGTCATTTAAAATTATTTATTTTCTTCCCAAACGATTATGAAGAAGAAATGGTTTGGTAGAAGGATTGTTAAAAGATCTTGAAATGCCACAGCTGAACTGTTTTGGACAAAATGGCTCCCTCTGGTGGAGACCAAATCCTTTGCTTAAAATAGGAGCAGAGGGGACCAGGGCACTGGCACCCATGCAGGTGGGAGAACAGAATAAGATCTACATCCAAATTCCTGAGTGCTTTGGCTTCTAGTTTCACTGTCAGAAGCACCAGCCAATACTTTAAGACAGCCTGCTTCAGATCCTAAACAGTGAGGTGTACCAAAAAAACACAGCAGGTCTGGAATCCAGAGATTCCACCCTCCGGCCACAGGTAGATCAGACAGCATGGCTCCAAATCCAAATCACGGACCATAACATTAAGAGAGGTGACCATCAAAGGCCAGACTCTGGATCTGTGGAAGCCCTTGCAGATCAGAGCAGAGAATGACCTTGGCAGTGTGGCCCTGAGAGTATGAATAGACAAAGACACGATTTCAAAGCAAAAGCAGCATTATGGAATCTATCCTGTGTGCCAGGCGGCCACATCCATTGTTTTCAAAGGTCAGTGGGTTTAACACTAAAGAGCTGGGGCTAGAGGAAACAGCAACGTTAGTCATTGTTTATCTTAGCATATTATCTCTCCACATCTGTGGTCTTCCCTGTTTAGACTAAATCCGCTCCAGCTGTCCCACTGTGTCAGTGGTATGGATCGTCTTAATGAGGGAAAACACAACAAACTCTTATTGCTTTACAAGTTCTTATTTAAAAATGCAAACACTATACTAATTCGGAAAGCTGAGTGAAGACAGTCTATGAAGAATCAATTAACTTGTTATTTTCTTTAACCTAACTCTCCAAAAGAATGACATCCACTCAGTCAATAGCCATATTAATGCTTAATCCAGCCATACCTAATGCCACCAAAGACCAAGCAGAGCGGGGCGTTGACTTTGCCCGTGAGAGCCATGACCCAGCTGTTATCTGGAGATGCATTTTCCTGAGCTGCTGAGTCGCTAGAGTTTGTAACCAACTACTCTCATTTTACACTGTTACTCATTATTTTACACCTCTCTAGGAAAGGTGCCGGCCCTGCATAGCAGTTTGAGAAAGGCAGTAAAAGGCACATTCAAACCATGCTCCCTCAGAATTAGGAGTTAAAGTCAACCAAGCCCAACCATAGTCCTGCCTGAGAGTCATACTGAGCTATAACCCATTGGAGGACAGACTCTAGGTCTTACTCCACTTGCCGTCCTCAAGCTGAGGAGGCCTGTGCATGCTCAGAGAGCAGCGTCAGCATCCCACACTTGCATTCCTGCTCGCCGGGGCCTGCGTATATGCACTTTTTACATAGAATCGTACTGAATCTGGTGACCACGTTTGAGACAGCCAGGGTGGGCAGAGTAAGTTTTAAGGATTTGCCATTGCAAGCATCCTAAGGCTCACAAAAGGCTGAACACAAAGTCAGTACCCCACAATAAACAATGACACCTGAGCAAACCTGCCTAAGGCTAACCAGCTCAAGATGTGGCAGAAGGCAGGACTGCAATGTAAGACAAGAAGGCAAGTTGCTGTGCTTGGGGGTGACATTTTATCAGTTGCCCAATAAGAGGCTATCTGTCCAATTGTGCAGAAGCACAATTGTCATCACCCCTAGATCAAGCTTGCTTAATAGGAGTTTTGCTCAGCTGGACAAAGCAGACAAAGAGATTCTGCAAATGAAACCCATAAAATGCCGAGTACTTTGGAAAATGCCACTAGGTACCTCAGGCTTATAATCCATCACAGGGACCTACCAACCTCCTAAGACCAGTTAAGTGAGAAATAGAAAATGCTTCTTCATGAAAGAATCTGTTAATAAATGAAAAGTCTTATCAGTAAACTCTGACACCTAAAATAGTTTAGCTAAAATATTTTAGCATAAACTATATTGAGAGAATGTTCCAATACAAGCTTAATGAGCTAAATACCACCCGCCTTGATCACAGCCTCTGTGTGCTTTTTAGCTGGCATATGGCATCTGTAGAATGAACAGCTGCTAGGCTAGACAAGTATTTCACCCCGGACTGAAGACTGGTGTTTTCAAATGCTTCTCTCCTGAAGCCCAGACTAGGCCAAAGAAATGATGATTTGAAGATGAGGGAATCTCTTTCTCCTACACACACGAGCACACATACACACAGGAAAAGTGGTCAGAAAAAATATATAGGGCAATCTGTATAAAAAATAAATAATTTTATATTTTAGTATAAATATTCTCCATGCAATTTGTAACATCATTACACTAAAAGTTAATTGTTTGAAATCCCAAACTCAAGTTTTGCTGACCATACACTATTTTATCTGGCAATCTTAAATATCATGTAAAAACCTATATTACAGACTATGCATAATTTATGAGATATCTTTTTGAGATGCTTTTCTGCATGTAATTTATAAAAATGATTGAGTGAGAGAGATTAAATTTATAGAGTAAACAAGAACTGAACATATGAAAATGTCATTGGAAAATTCATTGGAAACTCACTAGATAAAAGTATTCATTTTTCTCCAGAAACTAGCTAGCACAGTGCACACACTTCCTGAACAGAACTTTATGCAAAAGTTACCTCACTGATATATTCATGTTGATGTTTTCCTGCTAACATTCCTTTCAAATATTTTCATACAGTATAATTCAAAACTGGAGCCAGGTCTGATAGTACAGGCCTATAGTACTAACTAATTAGGAGCATGATGGAGGAGAATTATAAATTCAAGGGTAGCATGGGCAATTTAGTACACATTGTCTCAAAACATATAAAGCAAAAACGTGGGCTAGGAATACACCTTGGTGGTAGATCACGTACGCATCTCCAAGACTGTAATAACAACAATAACAACTATACAGAAATGTAAGAGGAATCTTTACCTAGGTGGGCTTCCACTTAGAAACTATACATTGGAGTATAATTGTTGCACACTAGAAGAAATAGTGGAAGTAAACCATCTCTGTGGAATGTGAAAATAAAATTCTGTCTTAGTTGCTCTTCTGTTGATGTAAAGAGAGAGCATGGCCAAGGCAACTTATAGAAGAAAGAGCTTATTTGGGCTAATGTTTCAGAGGCTTACATTCCATGATCATCACAGTGGGAAGCAGGGCAACAGGCGAGCAGGCATGGCATTGTGCAGCAGTGTAGTGTTCACATTTTCAATCCACAAGTATGAGGCTGAAAGCTACTGGGAATCACATGAGTCTTTTGAAATCTCTAGCCTACCTCCAGTGACACACCCCCTCCAACAAGGCCACACCCCTAATCCTTCCCAAACAGTTCTACAAACTAGGAACTAAATATTCAAATACATGAGACTTTGGAGGCCATTCTTATTCAAACCAATACAATTTCCTTAGTATTAAATTAATAATAATTTAAGCATTGAAAGGCAAATAGGAGATCCAAGATGGTGGACGACAGGCAAGACCTGCTAAAATCTCCAGGGAATAAACTGAGGAAAATTGGACGAGGTAGGTAACAACCAAATCTCTAGTCTGACAGCAAAGTAAAAGATGAACATTTAAGAAGCAGAACAGAATAAATGCAGTCTACCTCTGAAAGGCTGATGTAGTCTGAGAGTTCCCTGCACTGAGTGAGAGAGAGAGGGAGTGACCAGACCCATGCTTAAGACAGAGAACCTCAGCAGCTTGGCACTGCACTCTCGGTAACATGTTACAAACAACTAGACCTAGGCTCCCTACACATATGTACCTGATGAGTAGCTCAGGCTTCGTGTGGGTCCCCCTAGTAAGAGGAGCAGGGGCCGTCTCTCACATGGACTCCGTTGCTTGCCTTTTGACCACTTCCCACTGGCAGGACTACCTCACCAGACCACAGGATGTACACAGCCCTGATGTGATTCAATGTACTGGGCTGGGTTGGTGGAAAGGATCCTTTTAATTAATTAAAACAAATACATACAGACAATTAAAAAGGCAGCATCAGAAAGAAGGAAGATGCCAATGGGAAAACACCTCTCCTCTACATCCTTGACAGGAGCAGCAATGAGGCACTATTATTTTTATTTGTTTGACTTTTAACTTGGGGAGGAAAGAGTTTATTTCACCATACAGCTTATGTCCACTGCAAAGAAAAACCAGGTAAGGAACTCAAGCAAGGAAGGAGAAAATGAAGCCATGGAGGAATGCTGTGTTCTGGCTTACTCAGTTTTCTTTTCTTCCTTTTTTCTTTTTTATTGAAAATGGATTTTTCATACAATATATTCTAATTACAATTTCCCCTCCCCCAGCTTCCCCACCTCCCCTCCAATATGGATCCATACCCTTTCTGTCTCTCATTAGAAAACAAAAAGGCATCTAAGAAATAATAAAATAAAATAAAACAAAAATAAATTAGAATAAGATAAAACAAATGAGAAATAAAAGGCAAAAAATAAAAAACAATAAACACCACAAGAAACATATATAGATGCAGAGACACACATATTTGCACGCACATAGGAATCCCATTAAGACACAACACCAGAAGTCATAATATATATGTATCTTAAAGAGACTGGAACAGTGGCAAGACACCATTGCTGAGTTGGCAGCTGGGCAATCCCAGACATTTAGTGACCGGCACTGCCAGGAAACTCATAACAAATAAGAAGGACTATCAGTGACAAGTGGACAGCAAAATACCTCTACACAGCAGGAAAGAAACTAGCCATCAGAACCATGTACAGAAATAAGTAAGTTGAAAAACTAGTGAGAAACAGTCTCCAGGGAATGCAGACACAGGTTCTAGCATTAGGAAAGACAGCCTATGACAGGTGCCCCCATCTGTGACCCAGGCTCATCCTCACAAAGGATTGCTCAGAGGCCATGGAAGGAATGCCCAGACACTTGTGACATGGTCTGTAGGGACTGTGTAGCACCTAGGAGCCTGGGAAGTAATGCTGAGAGGTTATCTACATGCAGGGAGCTGAGCCTCACACTCTAAACAGCAACCTAGCAAGAAAAAAAAAATGAGAGACCTCAACTCCACTATAATCTAGTCCTCTTTAATGCTACCAGCATGCCCACTGAAAGGATGGTGACGTCTAATGAGACAGAAACTAGGGGAACCAGGGGCATTAAGCAAAACCCGTTTTCTGCCCAGAATACTGAAGCAGATGAGCTTTCCAGCCTGCTGTGTGCCTAGCAACTTAAAAAAAAAAAACACCTATATAAGACTTTACTAACTAATTTAAAGCTAACCTTCAAGAGGTTTAGACAGCATGGGTGTACATCTGGGAAGTCCTTAGCTTCATTGCACTATGTGCTCACTAGGTGACAAGGAGCATGTAAGGCTTTGAAGTTACATATGGGGTTATCACTTCTCTTAGTGGAAAGCATTTAGTCTGTGAATCATCTCCATTTTCTATCCAGGCTGAAGTGATGGTGTCCATAGAAACGTGCCTTCTAGAGCCTTAGAGGATGTTTCTTTTTTTAATTTTTTTATGAGCAATATTTTTGGCTTGGACCATCCTTCTTATTGTAAATTTGTGGGGTTGTGTTTGTTCTTTTTTTTCTTCAGTTGATTGTATACCTGCTTTACTCAGTAAATCTATAGAACTTTTTTTTGGATGAGGGGAAGGTTTTAAGACATGGTTTCTCCGTGTAGCCTTGGCTGTCCTGAACTCGCTCTATAGACCAAGCTGGCCTTGAACTCAGAGATCCTCCTGCCTCTGCCTCCCTGAGTACTGGAATTGCAGGCACATGCCACCACTATAGAAATGACCTTTATGGACTTTCCAAGTGTCAATGTCATCACATATGATTTCATTTAGATTATTTTGTTCCTCAGAGAGATTTGTGTTGGCTTTGTTGTGCATGTGCGGTTGAGTCAATCACCACCAGAATAATTTTCACCAAATTATGCTGTGTTTAAATATGGCTAAAATAAACCATTAATCAGTATCACCAATTCATGTCATGACAAACTTCCTTCTTGCCTCCAGTGGCTCCTGGCTCTGCTGTCCGTGAAAGTCACATATGTAGACATATAGTATATATTTTCTCTTATTTATGGTTCATAGAGTTTTAGATACATAAAATCTTGTATGTATATATAATATGAAAGTAGGAGTGAGTGTGAAAGAGAACAAACAGGATGAGTAAAAAAAAAGGAGGAAAGGGGTTAAAGTAGGTCATGAGATAGACTTACATGGTTGTGGCAACAAGATAGAACTATGTGCCTAAGTAAGGAGATGAGGTACACCTATATGGAATGAGAATGAACACTGTGGACTCTCAAAAATTTGAATATTTGGTTCTTAGCTTTGGAATTGTTTGGGAAAGATTAGGAGGTGTGGCCTTGGACATGGTGTTTTATCCCAGCAATAGAAAACTAAGTATTATAACCTATACTTGTGGAAAAGTGTCCTCTTACAATGCCACATGTCATTTGTATATACAATGAACTTCAAAACCAAAATAAATATAAATAAAGAATGAGCCATGCAGTGGTGGCACACACCTTTATTCCCAACACTTGGGGGCAGAGGCAAATAAACCTCTGAGTTTAAGGCCAGCCTGGTCTACAGAATGAATTCCAGGACAGTCAGGGTTACACAGAGAAACCCTGTTTTGAAAAAAAGTACAAAAAACTCCTTATCAAATTGTTGTACATGTCAACTCTACAATGATCCCTCACTTAGTCCTGATTCTTAAGTTTAACATTTGAGACTTTTTATCATATAATCTCAGATGAGACTGATAAATGCAAATAACTAGAGGCTGCCACTAAAAAAAAGCAGGTAGCGTTAGATGGAGGGTCTTCCAAGACATGTTATTCTCCAAGCTGCTGCAATAACAGCCCATCTTGGAGAAACGTCCAAACATTTGGCAAGTAGCAGGACATCTCCCTCTTCTGCCTTTTATTTGAGTGTAACCAGCTCTCACCTTCTAGAAGAAAACAAGGCCAGCTGACCTATCATGTGCAAAAATGCTCATGGGAATTTTGTCAACAGACTTAAGAGAACACTCAACAGTTCCTTAGAGGGAAGACAGGACTGGGTTCTTACAAGCCTCTGGCTGTGTTTCATTGACCTGTCAATACTTAAAACGTGGTACTGTGTGCAATTGCTTAAAGGAACCTTATATGATGCACACTGTTGACTCAATAACTTCAGTTGGCTTATAGCCAACATAATTGTTCTACAAGCTGAATACAGAGACAGATCACAGTCTGCTAGTACTCAGGAGCAAGAGACAGCAATAGCTCATGTGGAGACCAACATAAAATGTGAAATTACCTAAGAAAACAATACAACAAAGTGAAGAATGAGGCATTTAAGAAAGTGGGGTTTCATCTTACAGCACATCATCAATACTGTAGGCTAAATACCACAAGTATTTTTAATTTTCCAGGCAACCATTTCCCAATTTCTTCTCTTTCCACTTGGCCATTTCCTAACAAAAGCATCAGGCAACTCAGATTTCTGTGGTTTCAGGCACACCTATAGGTGACTCTCAAGACACTTTGAATATTGATTTGAAGGTTACAATCTAAATTTAGCAGGGAGATGAATTCAGATATACAGGATCTGTGAATAATGATAACTTAGCTTTATTTAGACTTTTAACTCCATATATAAAGTTAAACTTCTACCCTAAGGTCACTCACTGTACAGTGAATGTATAGATCATGATCACTACTTCTATTTCTTTGTTGTTGCATTATTAGTTCCTAACATGTTGGTTGGAAATGTAGATGCCTCAAACATATTAGTCAAATGAATGAACAAACTGACATCATATCCAGCTCCATTAATTAATATAGTCCTATCTTCCTGTGCTAAATTGTCGTGTAGATGAATGTACAAGATTTTACACTTCATTTGTTTTAAAACATTACACATAACATCAAAAAGTGAGCAGAAAATCTCTGGACCACAAATATTTTTAAATTTCCCAGGCAACCACTCACCGATCACTCATGATTCCAACTAGCCAGCTTCCCATTTCCCAGACAAAGCCCTCCCACACCCAGTTTTCAGAGGCTGAGCTCCTTATTCCCTGCAGTGCATACGCTGGCCTATACAAAACCTTTGTAAAAGCCCTGACTGCTGAATATTTGATGAATAGCATATGCTTCAATGAGAGACCTGCTCCTGCCATTTGCAGCCTGAGCAGCACCTTGGCGCTATTCTGTTTGATGAGATGGACTAGGCAAGTGTTGAGAAGCATTGTTTTCATGAAAAAGCTGATAGTGCAACTCTCCTTCCTGACTGTGCCCAGCTGTTATAGGAGTCTGCTAATAAATAAATAATTAGCCTATATCATAAGCAGCTAGCAATTCACCATGAAAGCAGGAAGAGCTTTCTCTGGCTTTGCCTCATACTCCAAGAGCCAGGCCTGACTTCCTTCTAGCTTTCAATACATGAGGAGGCAGCTATGGCTCATATCCAGGCATCGAAGGAACCCCCCCCCCCCAGATTGGCCTACAGCAGGATCTGCTATGCCGATCCAGCCACAGTGATGTTGGATGTGTGAACTGAAGGGAAAACTGTCAAGAAGATTGAAGAAAGCGGGAAGGAAGGGTCTTCTGAGGAAGGGGAAAGAGTTTCCCTTAGGAAGTTCCCTGGAGTGTCCAGTTGGAGGAGGTACTTACTGAGATTACATCTCTATGGGTTATACCATAAAGCCCTCACTGGCCTCCAAGAGATAAGCATCTTCTTCATCCATAGCTTTCACCCCTGTGACACTCTGCCTTACTCCAGACACAAAACAATGAAACCAGCAGACCATGGACAGAAAAACCCTGAAACCATGAGCCAAAGTAAAGCTCTCCTCTTTTAAAGTATTACTCTCGGGTATTTGGTCACCACAACAGAAAACCAAAAGATTTCTTGTCCTGCTCACCAGTGCAGCTGAGTGACGTCACACAGGATCTGACCAGGAAGATGATAGGAGATGTCTGTGAACAGCCAAAGCATCATAATTTGAAGGGCAGATTAGCAAACAAACTGAAATCAACTCAAATGAATAACTCATTGACATCAAAATGGCGGGGTTGTTTCATAGATTGTCTGAGTCAAATAAAGAGATGTTTAGGACTCTTGTAATCTTTTCTGTAGTCATGCAATAACAAAACCTGCTGTTTCCTGAACCAAGAATTATGTTGCCTGAATGTCCCTCTGACTGCCTGCATGCCAAATTCACAACAATAATGGGATAATAACCTGCCCCATTCTATAAAAGGACAAAAAAACCTAAATATCCTATAATCGATTTCAAAAGTGGAGGCACAAACTTCTAATTACTTTGACTAGAGTTCTTTTGGGGTGGTGAGGTGATCTTATTGGCAATAAAACACTTACCAAGTAAATGATCCAATTAAATATTTTCTTGCCTTTTGGTTTATTATGACATAGTAAAACATTGTAATAATAAGCCTAATGGTCTAAAGACTATTTGTAACAAAAACCAGATGCAGGCTGTTTTAAATATCTGCTACCATTTCCGTTCTGATGTCTAAACACAGCTTTACACGTTACAGACCTCTTTGCCTCTTTAAGTAGGGAAGCCGAACACCATTTTTCTTTTTTCAGGGCTCTGTTAGTATTCTGGCTAAGTGTAGCCTAGGTCAGACCTTGGGAAAAGGTAGCTTTGGTGTGAGTGTTGGGGGAATCATTTATAAGATTAGTACAGCTTCCTACTGAAGCAGGGCTCCTACGCAGAGCTACATAAAATAAAATACGTTCTTCCTTCTGATCATTCTAAGATAACTTTAGCAAGAGTTGACAAGTATTAACCTGGTTGGCTCTAAATTCCACCTACTTATAGCTGTCAACAGAACATGACAAAAAGCCCTTCATTTTCTACTCCTCTCCATCTTTGCCTCCCCAAATGCTGCAAGAAATCCCACCAACTAGTTGATGTCAGTGATAATGTTAGGGTGTAAATGTGAATACATGAATCAGCGGAGCTGCTGTCTTGGTCCAAATAACAAAACAAAATTTGTTCAGAATTATCCCATATAGGAAGGTAAATAAAACCTCTGCAAGCCACACATTAGAAAACTCTTCAGGTAAAGCCTTGCAAAGGCTGACTCTGTACAGTTCCTGTGTTATTCCCTTGGCAATTTTATTGACGTTGGCAGAGAACTAGGGTATTCTCTGTGTTCTGCCAACTCCGCAAGGAACTGCCACCATCACAGAGCACAGAAAACTCAGGGTCTCTGCAAGGCACCAGAAGTGTCTGTCTGCCATCACCTCTGGGTATTAGGTTATTGAAAGGATTTAGGTTTGGGTTTCAGGGCAAAGGGAGGTGGTAGGGGGCTGAGGTGGATTGTCCTTTCTGGTGAGAGATTTATTAGAATAGTTACTAATAGTATGGATAGACAGATAAAAGCATGGCGGGGCTCTGAGAAGAGTTGAAGCCAGGGGTGGGGTTCCTTTGTAGAAGTATTGTAGGAAAGGGAGGTTTAGCATCTGTAACCAGCCTGTCTCTGATTCCACTTTGGTGGCATGGGGCAAGAGGTTACTACATTCTAGGGAAGGGAATCTTACTAATGTGTGAATTAGGGGATGTGGGGAAGTGGGGAAAAGGGGCACATTTGGTTAAGATGAACCCACTATACAGACAGGACTATGACACCTTTAGCCCTCTGAGGTCTTGATGTCTGGAAATCTGAGTTCCACAAACTTCCTTGGAGAAGAATTAGAGATCCAACCATTCTCTGGAAATCCAAACACCTTGAAAGTCTGTTAGAGGACCAAAGACTCACCGACAGCCTCTAGGTAGGGAGGCTGCTGTTTCCCTTGAGGTGGCCGTGGTGAGAGAGCAAGAGTGCTGCAGGAGGGGCAGATGGCCAGGTTAGCCCCTGCTCCCAAACCTTACACACCCCCTCATGCTGTCATAATGAGTATGGTCGTGCTCAGGGAGACAACTTTGTTCTTAGAAATACCTTCAGTAGCGGCAACACTGTCCCTTAGCACTGTGTGTGACACACCCACTTGATACACGAATTCAGCACAAGATGCTTCTAAGACCTCCTTGCAGTCTAGGAATAAGTTTCCTTCATTTGAAGCATCTCTTTTTAGCTGACTCTAATAGATACATAAATCTCCTCCAGAGAGGATGAACGAAACCTGTCTATCATTTCAGCCAGTGAGAACAAACATGAACGAGAATGACTTGCTGGAGAACTAAGCAAGCAGGCAGCAATGTCCAATGCACTGCAAACATCAGCATGTAGATGGATGTGTGCCTCCCTCTCCAGACTGTGGGGGCATTTCTGATAGCACAAGAACTATTGGTTATTAATCAAGAGTGCCTGGAGGGTAGCAAAAGGAGACAAAAGTTGCCCCTATCCCTTACATCTGCCAGGAGAGCACCTGTCCACAGGAAAATCTGAGCTAGGTGTTGAGAACAGTGCTTGGCTTTTAGCGGTTCTAAAATCAACTAGTGCCTTGGGATGCTGCCTTCAAACCTGGATATCCTGCCTGTTGATGTGTGAGATTACATGCAGCCATCTGCACGGGCATCACGGCAGTACGGACGTTGGCAGTGGGTAGCAGCACTATGGTTCTCATTCTGGTCAGTATCGCACCGCACCCTTCACAATGAGCAGTGGCCTCCAGACACTGCTAAGCTCTCTGCCCCTTTCTTCTGAAATCCACACCCAGCTTGACTCTGAATGCTACACAAGCCAAACTCATCTCACAGGGGCAGCAGCTCGCGTCACAGTTTCCATCCCGTTGTCTCCAGACAAGCGCAGAGGCGAGCCTTGAACTCACCTCAGAAAAGTATCAGCACAGCTGGGGTTGAGCAGGCAGCTTCCAAAAACACTGGGGAAGCTAGCACTCAACCAGCTGCATAAAATCCAGGGTGTGAAAGAGTCACTCCAGTGAAATGCCACCTTTCCTCACCTCGCCATCCTCCACAAAACTCAACATGGCATCTTGGCAGGGACAGCCTTTTGATTAACATCTGTTGAAAGGCAAAGGCAGTCACACTTAATGTGATGTGTTGTCTAAGTAATGAACACATATGCCATCAGTCCACACTGATATCTGTTACAATGGCTTAAATAGACTCAGTCCCTTAAACAGGCTCATAGTGTCTTTCCAGACCTGTGTACTCAGAGCCAAATAAGCTAACATCCAAAAGTATTCACTAACTGACCAGGCTTCCTTCTTTTCTGTTTGAAACCCCGGAGGACTCAGTTCTGTCTAGGTATACAGGCCCAATAGCCAGACCATGCACACAGTGTCTGGGCTTGCTGTCAACCCACCTGGAACTTGGCCTGCACCTGCAATATAGATCTGTAATAATTGCAGGGGTTTTAAATTTTATTTATTTTATTTTATGGGTATGAATGTTTTGCCTACTATATGTATGTGAACCATTTATGTGCCTGGTGCCCTCAGCAGTTATAAGAGGGTATCAGGTCCCCTGAAACTTGAGTTCTGAATGGTTGTGACTTACCATGTGGGTGCTGGGAATTGAACCCATGTCCTCTGCAAGAACAAGTGCTCTAAATGGCTGAGCCATCTCTCCAGCATAGTCTAATATTTATTTGGTTTTTTTTTGGTTTTTTATATTTACATTTTTAATATTAGTTACAGATTAACTTTGTATCCCAGCTGTATCCCACTCCCTCATTCCCTCCCCATTCCACCCTATCTCCCTCATCTCCTTCCTGCCCTTTTCCAAGTCCACTGATAGGGGAGGACCTCCCCCCTTTCATCTGACCCTGGTTAATCAGGTATCTTCAGGACTGGCTGCAAAGTCCTCCTCTGTGGTCTAGCAGGGCTGCTCCTCCCTCAGGAGGTCTAAGAGCCCACCATTGAGTTCATGTCAGAAATAGTCCCTGTTCCTCTTACTAGGGTACCTACTTGGATACTGAGCTACCATGGGCTACATATGAGCAGAAGTTCTAGGGTACATCCATACATGGTCCTTGGTTGAAGAAACAGTCTCATAAAAGAACCCTGTGCCCAGATATATTTGGTCCTTGTGGAGCTCTTGCCCTCTCCTGGTCATACTAACTCCCCCTTTTATCGTATGATTCCGTGCATTCTGCCAAAGGGTTGGTTATGAATCTGCTTTGATACACTGCTATGTAGAGTCTTTCAGAGGCCTTAGGCTCCTGTCCTTTTACTTGTTTTCTCCTACATCCAATTCCATCCCATTTGTCTTTCTAAGTGAGGATTGATCATCTTACTTCCGGTCCTCTTTCTTGTTTATCTTCTTTAGGTGTATAGATTTCAGTATGTTTATCATATCTTATAGGTCTATATAAGTGAGTATATACCATGTGTGTCTCTCTCCTTCTGGGATACCTCACTCAGAACGTATTTTCTAGATCCCACCATTTGCCTGCAAATTTCATGGTTTCCTTGTTTTTAATTGCTGAGTAGTATTCCGTTGTGTAAAAATACCACAATTTCTGTATCCATTCCTCCATTGACGGACATCTGGATTGTTTCCATGTTCTGGCTATTACAAATAAAGCTGCTACAAACACGGTTGAGCAGATGTCCTTGCTGTGTACTTGAGCATCTTTTGGATATATGCCTAGGAGTGATATAGCTGGATCTTGAGGAATGGCTATTCCTAATTGTCTGAGAAAGCACCAAATTGATTTCCAAAGTGGTTGTACCAGTTTACATTCCTACCAGCAATGGAGGAGGGTTCCCCTCTCTCCACAACTTCTCCAGCATGTGTTGTCATTTGAGTTTTTGATCTTAGCCATTTTGATGGGTGAAAATGAAATCTCAGAGTTGTTTTGATTTCTATCTCTCTGATGGCTAAGGCCGTTGAGCATCTCTTTAAGTATTTCTCTGCCATTCTATATTCCTCTACAGAGAATTTTGTTTAGCTCCGTACCCCATTTTTTAATTGGATTGCTTGATTTATTGCTTTTTAGCTCTTTTAGCAATAATGTTTTTAAAATAAACAGTATTTACCTCAGGAATTAACTGTGAGAATTAAATTAACTGATATACTTATCAGACAGTAAGCACTGGCTCTCTATCAATAGGCCAATTAACATAAGTATTATTAGATATGTAGGCACAAACCATGAAAATCATTTAATTCTTTGCTGTTATTCAGAAAGATCTCAGGAAGATTAGCTAGAGCCATGCAAATGAATTCGACTCCTATATGCTTGATACTTGAATCTACCATTACTCTGACATTGAAACAAATTGAAGTCCATTATCACTGTGTTTATTGAGCACTTGTGGCCCTCTTTCACACCACATATGTTTTAACACTTGTCTCTCATCGGAACAAAATTCAAACCATATTGACCAACACATTGTCCTCAGAATATGGAGTATAAGAAACCGATTGTGTACCTGAATGAAGAATTTAGTGCCTCCGAAATTTGGAACACTGGGCCATGTGATGTTAATTACATACTAGTTAAAGAGTTTAATGGAGGCCTGTCTCAACCCTGAACCCAAAGCACTGTGTTTATGGATGGCAAGAAAACTCTCATTTCCTCTGCTCCAGTATCACATGCTTAAATAAAATGCCCATCATTGTAATTGAACACATAAAACATTTTAGCTGACTTGATGTCTTCAATTACTCATGATTCTCTAATCCTAATTAAATTGAAAACAGCAGAGTCCCGTGGCCTGCTGTACCCTATGCTCTGTCTCTGGAGGACCTGTGTTATGCAATAAACTGTTGTCTGATTTTGCTGTTACAAAGGGTCTGGTGAGAGTAGCTATGTTCACAAATGTTTCTCCAGCACTAGGCTTTGGGATGAAATCATTCAGCCTGTGAACGCTGTTTGGTTGTCTCCCACAGCCCGGGCACAGTAGCAAATGTAGCAGCACATCTTTGCTCTCTTGATGTTTATGCACAAGAGATCCAAAGCACACTCTATAAACCAGGGGTGGGATCTATGAGTCCAGGTGGCCTTCATGACCAACGCTTGCTTGGTCTCCAGAAAACCCTATGGTAAGGGGGTTTAGTTGCATTTTGTGGTTATTTGCCTCATGGATGATACAGAAATAATGTCAGGGAATGTAGGAGGGTTTGATATAGGAAAGGGGGGAGTCAATGAGAAGCCCCCGTGGATGTGCAGGACACACTAGATGGTAAAGAGCCATATCTTGAGAAAACCAGGGAAAGAAACAAAGTCAATAGAAGTAGCTAGTGACTACAGAGGGGAAAGGCTGAGCCCTCACTTGTATTAGCCTATTCTATGCAGCTATCACCAAATAGCTGAGCCCAGGTAATGTATAAAGAAACCTACTTGGCTCTGCCTCTAGAGGCTGGAAAGTCAAGACCATGCTCCTTGTAGCTGCTTGACATCTGATGACTCTCTTTCTGCTGCACCACATGGTAAGAGAGAGCTTGCTCAGAACGCTCCTTTTTTTTTTCTGAAGAAGCCAGTGATGGTGTCACAGGGTCCCCACCTCATGACCTCATCCAATTCTAGTCACCTCCACACATCAACGCATAGATTTGGAGATTAACTTCAGGGATTAACTTCAGGTTAAACTATAACAATGACAACGGTAGATCAAAGATGCTCTGTATGTATGGGGAACTGTATGGGGGATGAATAAATGTGGATTGTCCTCCTGGAACTAACTGATAAAGTCACTTTGCCCAAAGAGAAAAAGGAAAGGTAGTCAGAACTGGACCAAGGAACCCAAAGAGAGTGATGTGTGATGCAGGCTCTACCAAGACACTACCCAAGGCCACACACAGGGAGATGGTCCAGCTGTGGGCGGAGCAGCCAGGACAGGTACAAGATGGCGCTAACCTCTCAAACTTCGCAAACCATCTGGTTTCTGCACGCAGTAGGACACATGGGAAGAGGGCTGGTTTAAAATCACATCCGTAATTTTAATTTCTGTACTGACTGCCCTGAGGCAGGATTCCTGTTCGGATAGTCTTCATCTTGTCAATGGCACCAAGATCAAGAGAGCTGGATATGCCTAACCTAAACAGTTGCAGTTTTCCATTCAGGATAAGCCTAAGGACTACATCAACGAATATACAGCCTGACTTAGAACACTGATGTTCACCACACGCCGGAACCTCTGTAAACACACGGGGAGGAAGCCCAGTCACACAAGCAAAGATGTCCCTCCACACATGTAGAAAGACAAAGCAGAGAGTCCTAGAGCAGTCACTGAATGTGTGCATCTGATTTCTAGCTTGGCGTGTGTGTATGAACACAGGATCAAAGCAGGGCTCAACCCCATCAGCTTCCTGCTGCCAATTCAAATGCACATGTAGGTCTAGATCTGGAGTTTCCAGGAGGTACAGTGGGGAGCTTTGTGAGATTGTTTTGCCATGGACCTGTCAGCTGATTTCTGAGATATGGCGATGGACCCAAACTTTTGGAGCTCAGTGCATTTGATACTGAGCCTACCCTGAAAGGCCATGTGGCTCCTCTGCTTGAGCACATGAACTCCAGGCAGGGCTTCATTCCACCTAGAAATGTCTAACTCACTTTGTCTTTACACACAGTCCTAGAAATGCATGGATTTTGAGTCTTATGTGTCAGAAAAAACAAACAAACAAACAAAAAACATGTATCTATTACAGAAACAAGTGAGCATAGGAGGTTGTGTTAACATAAGTCATGTTTCCTGGTGATGAGATGCCAGAAAGAGGAAAATGAAACAGTGCGATGCTGCTTCCAGGTGCTGTTGGATGCTGCAGTGGGGATTCCCTAGTAAGCCTGTTGGGCCCTTCTCTTCCGGTGCAGCCGGAATCAGCAGACACCTGTGTTGTTCTTTGTGAGCTGACCTTGTAACTTCATTCATGGGATATTTCTATGTATGTGGAGGATTTGTAGTTTTCGATTCTGTGTTGTATATTTGTCTTCTTCCTGATAGTGTCAGGGCCCAGAGTACTGGGCTTAGCCCAATGGACACCTCTGTAATTTTCACAGATTTGGAATTATTGACAGGCGAGGAGGGGAGGAAATTATAAGAGCTGTCACACCAGTGTGAAGGGAATTCTAGTTACTCGATCTCCAAATAGAACAGGAGCCTGTATTGATGCAGGAGCCATAGACAATTCAAGTGAGCATATAAAAGCACTCACTTTAAAAACCGCTGTGTTCGCAATGCTCACAAAACCTTTCTTTGCAGCATGCACTTCAGCCCAGACCAGAAATTCTCTGTTGAAATCTTTAGAGTGAGGTTATGCTGTATGGTGTCCCATAAACCTTTGCTGTTTGATAAGGTTCAGCATCCAGCTGCTTCTGCAGCTTTTCTTAACTTGACCCATTAAACATGTGAGTAATTCAGAGCTATTGTGAATGTAAATGTTCTTTTTGGGTCGGGAAAATAGGTGTAGCTCCTCTAGCTCTAACTACTAGAATGAATGTGCAAAGCAGTGTTTAGGTTGTAAAATCGGGAAGGAGGAGAAAGATGTTATTTTCCATTCTTTGTATACTGTGGTCTTTGTTTGCTGTTTCTCCCAAAGAGCCCATCACTAAAAGGCAGTCACCACTGATGATGACCTTTCTCACGCCACTGAGGGTCAGAACAAACTGAATTTCCGTTTCCTGCTGGGGAAACACACAACCATTTCACTCACCTGCAACATTTGGCAAGGTCCTTATTTCTTGCAATGGCAATGGGTTACAAAAACAGTTTATTTCATTCAGCTCAAGGGAGCTTCATTTTCATATTTGTGGAAGAAGTTCAATTAAATGTGATTACTAACCAGAATATGCTATGTAATTAGACCCTTGGAAATCAGTCACTGTTCCTCTCCCTGCCTCACACAGCAATAAACAAGAATCTGAAGCTTCACAGGACCCGGCTTTGGATGCTATCAGCATCATAGCTCTGCTTTCACTGTGTACTCGAGGCATGTGCAAAGAAATCTCAACTGATGCCCAAACAAGGAACAGCAGAAGCCAGGCTTCCAACCCAGTTCTCCCACAAAAGGTGTCAGTGGCCAGATGTCACTCTGCTCTTTTCAAAGACCATATTCTCCCCCAAAACATATTATTTAAACAAATATGCTAATTTTGCCATACCACATGCCTTATTTTAACTGACAGTACTCTGTGTTAGTTTTCATTAACCACAAAATTCTAGATTTTCTGTCTGGTCTACTTAGTAAGGAAGTCATATAGGGAGAATGGCTGTGTACATAACAAAGATGTGTGTATCCCAAATTGTTCTGCTATACCTGACATTGGTTACAGCACTGGACATCCACCCCGCTGCCCAGAAATGTCCTCCTCGCTGAAGAGAGACAAACTCAGCAATTCCAGAAATGCACGTGCAAGACTTATAACTCCGTTATGGACCAGTAGACTATCTTACCTTGCATGGTTGCTTTGGTTGGTTCTGAGAACAGAGGAATGAGCAAGAGGTAGATCAGGTAGACGAAGGAGAGCCCATTGTATCGGAATGCACATGCTGTGATTGGGAAGAGAGAAGGGAGGAAGGCATCATTAACAACAACAGACCAAACAGCCACACGAGTAATGGTATCAAAATCCACAGGGCTTCACTATATATAAGTCAGTGGTTCTAAACCTTCCTAATGCTGTGACCCTTTAATACAGCTCTTCATGTTGTAGTGACTCAAACAGAAAATTGCTTTTATTGCTAATTCATAACTATAATTTTGATACTGCTATGAATCATAATGTAAATATCTGATATTTCTGACAGTGTTAGGTGATCCCTGTAAAGGGGTTGCAACCCCCAGACTGAGAACCACTGCTCTAAACAGATAGGTCAGTCTCAAAGCAATAAATAGTATTTTGTTTTCACCATTGTATTGAGCATGACGTAAAACAGAAAAAGTAAAATACCCGGTCTTCACTCTTAACTCTAAGAATGAACTGAACATTAACAGAATAACTCCATTAAAATTAATAAAGTAACTTCTTAATAAGTGCACAATATTAAAATATGTAAAAACAGAAAATATTGAAAGAAATGTAAGGATCAGTATTAGTTCAGGACTCCCAAGACCAAGCTCTCAGCACAAAGGAGTTTTGTTTGCCCCAGAGGGACAAAGGGCGGGAATAAGAGACAAAGACAGGAGCGAGAGGACAGAGAAAATGGAGAAAGGCGCAAGGGAGACTAGGCAGGGATATTTATCCCGGAGTTGGGGACATAAGACTGACTTCTCTTGGATAGAGAGGAAGCATACATGTCCCAAAGGATAATGGTTATTTATAAAGGTAAAATGGGAAACTGTGTGTTAGGATGCAGTATTTTATTTTAATTGAGTATGTTAATTAAGTGAGCCAAAGGGGGACTTCTGATTGCTGGCAGTCAATACTTTGATAGCTGGACCTTGGTAGTCAGCGTCAGAAGGAGGAAGAGGACAAATAAGAGAAGAGACAGATAGCTTTAAGAATATAATCTAATGGTTAAAAAGAAAGGCAAAGGGAATAGGGAGAAGGCCAAGGCCTCCTAGTGCCCTGTTTGTCATGTTTGAGCTATCTAGAGTCTCTTTAAGAAAGAAGTTTTGTAAACAACTGAAGTCACATTGTTACCAGGCTTATAATTGATTGTATTGTTATAAGATAGTTTTCCATACACTTAATTGTACCTATAAAACAAAACCCTATAGTATTTTTACTAAAGGAGAAGGGAAAAACATTTTTAAAATAAAAGAAAAATTATCAAATCTGAAAAGACAGTAAAAGCAAAAAAAAAAAAAAAAAAGAACAGAAGGCACTCTAAAACAGCCCGAAAATAATGGACAAAATAGCAACAGTAAGTCTTACCTGGCAACAACTACCTTAAAACATCGTCAGTGCATTAAATTCTCTGGGCAAAAATAGAGGATAGCTAAATATGTGAGGGAGGGAAAGGCAGGCTAGCTACAGCTCTTCACCCCCCCCCTTTTCTCCTCCAAATCCTATCCTCCAGTCTCACCTTCAACTCTGGAGCAGGACACCTGCTTCAGCCTCGCCTCTCTCCGCAGATCTCCAGTGGACCACACAGACCTTCCTCTCCACCTTTCCTTCCCTGACTATCTCTATTCCAGCCCCCAATTCCAGCAGGCATTCCCTTAGGAACCCACACACCACTGCAACCTGGGAAGCAGGTAGAGTAGCTTAAGTTCTTCATTCTCCCTCAGCTTCTCCAAATCCAATCTTCCATCTCACTCCCAACTCTCTAAGAAACTGGTGTGATCTCTCCTCATTCTCTGTCCCCATTCCCAGGGGACTAAGAGATACTGGTGGAATACCCCTCCCTGTGGAAGCCCTCAAGCCTATACCCCAGCCTGTCCTCATTCCTAAGTGTCAGCTCCCAATACCTAGAAAAATCTCAGAACCCCCAGTGGCTACACCTAGCAGGGTCCCAGAATTCCCTACTAGCATCACATAGCCATGACTCCCTCCTAAGAACCCAAGGAACAAAACACCCACCCAACAAAGACAAGCCCAGATATCAGCACCTAGAATTACAGTCAGAGGCCTAGATACTACAGTAGGGCCTGAGAATTGCAAAATAGCTGAAGAACAAGATAAAGACCTTGAAATGGCCTTTATAAATAGGATGTCCCTCAACAGAGGAGCGGATAAAAAAATGGTAATTTACACAATGGGATATTACCCATTAAAAAAACAAAATCATGGAATTCATAGGTAAATGTATGGAACTATAAAAAAAAACCAAAATGATCCTTTATGAGTTAACCCAGACCCAGAAAGATAAATATAGTCAGTGCCTTGCTCAGCCATAGTCAGAGAAGTCTTCTCCTCCAGCAGATGGGATCAAACAGAGACACACAGCTAGACAATATTCAGAGAGTGAGCGACCTTGAAATACTCAGCCCTAAACAGGGAGATCTCCAACAACACCATCTCCAAGGGCTCAGGAACCCAGTGGAAGAGGAAGCAGAAAGAGTGTAAAAGCCAGAAGGGATAGAGAACATCAAGGAAACAAGGCCCTCAAATCAACCTGTTCAGCACACATGGGAACTCAACTTACAGAGGCTGAGGCAGCCTGCACAGGTCTGCACCAGGTGGGGTTCTAGAGCTAAAGGGAGAAATGAATGCATAACCCCTCCCTAACCCAGATGCTGTCTCCAACAGATAATCACTCGCAAAATGAAAATTTAGTTTTCTCTGAGGAGTCTCACAGGGGAAACAAACTACTCTGAAGGGTAGACCACACACCCAGCAGTAGACTTCCAACAGAGAACAATGCAAAGGCTTCTTTGGGGGATTGTCACATAGTGTCATGTTGGGGCTTTATTATTGTCGAATTCAATATTTTACTTTACCTGTGTATTTTTCTTTCTTTTTACATCCTAAGTCCGTTGCGTATATTATGGCTTCCAGTTTAGTATTTTTATCAGATTCCTGATTGTTCAAATGAAAGGGTTTCTGTATCTATATCTGTTTCCTGTGCCTTTTCTTGGTCTATTTTTCTTCTGTTTGTTTGTTTTGATTTTGACCTATGCAAACATGTTAGTTTTTGTTTTATCTTACTATATTTTATTACTATCTTTTATAAGCCTTTATGTTTTCCTAATGAGATACAGAAAAGGGTGGAACCGGATGGTAGAGGTGGAAGGGAGGAATTGGGAGGGGTAGAGAGAGAAGAAGCAGTAATCAAGATATAGTATAAAGAAAAAAAATCTATTTTCAGTAAAAGGGGGAAAAAAGAAACGTCTATATCCTGCCTACAAGAGGCGTTGTTCCCATTTAAGAACAGATAGGCTTGGGATAAAAAGGTGGAAAAGATATGCAAATAGAAATAAAAACAGAACAGGGTACTTTACCTACATCACATAAAGTATGCTTACCAATCTGTAAAAGAAGGCAACTAAGGTCATTATATAGTGACAACATGGTTGTCATCAAGAGGCTCGAACAGGTGTTAGTACATATGTGCCCAACATAGGAGCAGATAAATATATAAATACTGACAGGAATGAAGAAGAGGGAGATTATAATACAATAACGGTAAAGTTCTGGTACCCCAGTTTCATCAAGGGCAAGTCATTGAGACAGAAAATCAGTAATGCAATATCTGATGTAAAATGATTGTAGCTATTCATGGGCAGAGTACTCCACCAAATAGTTGAACAGCGCTTACCCGCTGGCTTTCCCTGCTACACTTCTTACATTATCCAGGTCCATCTGCCCAGGGACGGAACCATGACGGGCACACATCAGTCGTTAATTCAGAGCACGTCCCACAGACATTTGCACAAGCCTCTGTGATGCAAGCAATTCCTCAACTGAGCTATCTCCTTCCTAAGAATGTCTAGGTTTATATCAAGTTGTCAAAAACTAATTAGGACATCAGGAGGGAAAAAAAGACGTGGTATCATTTCTTAGAAAGATATAAAATTGCCTGTTGAAGACACATTGTTGTATATTTAGAAAACCCTGAGGGTGAGACCAAAATACATTAGAACTAACTACGAAATTCAGTTAAGATAAATAATAAGAATAAATACAACATTTCAATAGCAATAAAAATTATTATATCTAATTAATGTATCAAAATCTCATGACATTTTTCACAGAAATTATTTTTAACTGAATTTTTACTATATGTGTCTTTCTGCTTCTGGATTACCTTACTCAGGATGATCTTTTCTAGTTCCCAACATTTGCCTGTGAATTACATGATTTCCTTGTTTTTAATTGCTGAATAGCATTCCATAGTACAAATGTACCACACTTTCTCTATCCATTCCCCTGTTGAGGGACATCTAGGTTTTCTTTCCAGATTCTGGCTATTACAAATAGAGCTGCTATGACATGGCTGAACAAATGTCCCTATTGAATGGTGGGGCATCTTTTGGGTATATGCCTAGGAGCGGTATAGTTGGATTTTGAGGTAGCACTATTCCTAATTGTCTGAGGAAGGACCAGAGTGTATATATTCACTTATAAGTGGATATTAGCCATATAGGAGAAACATACTAAAATCTGTAGCCCTAAAGCAACAAGGAGGACCCTAGGGAAGATGCTTAATCCTCATTCAGAAGGGCAAACAGGATAGACATCGGAAGTAGGAGAAGACAAGGAACAGAACCGGAGCCTTCCACAGAGGACCTCTGAAAGACTGTACCTACCAGGGTATTGAAGGAGATACTGAGACTCGTAGACTCATAGCCACACTTTGGGCAGAGTGCCAGAATCCTAATGGAAGAAGAAGGAGATAGAAAGACCTGGAGGGGACAGGAACTCCACAAGGAGAACAACAGAGCCAAAATACCTGGGCCCAGCAGGTACATGCAGAGACAAATACTCTAATGAAGGACCATGCATGGAGAAGACCTAGACCCCCTGTTCAAAGGAAGCCCATTGGCTGCTCAGTTTCCAAGTGGGTTCTCTGTAAGGGGTTCAGGGGTTGTCTCTGACATGAACTCAGTGGCTGTTCTTTGATTACCACTCCCCTGGGGGGTGCAGCTTTGCCAGGCCACAGAGTAAGATGATGCAGCCAGACTTGATGAGACCTGATAAGCTAGGGTCAGATAGAAGGGGAGGAGGACCTCCCTATCAGGGGACTAGGGAAAGGGCATAGGGGAGAAGAGGAAGGGTGGGTGGGACTGGGAGCAGATGAGGGAGGCGACTGCTGCAGGGATACAAAGTGAATAAATTGTAATAAATATATAAATAAAATAAAATCTTTTTTAAAAACCTGAATTTTTATGGAATAATCGAAGAACCTAAATTCATCATGGACCTGACTTAAAGATATTCTATCATGCTAAAGCAATGTAAACAGTTTGGTGCTGACATAAAAAGAAATACATTGACCAATGGGATAGAAGACAGTACCCAGCAATGAATCCACACAAGTTATTTTAGACAGCTGTCAAAACTACAAATGATGGGAAAGTCGGATGTCTGCGTGTGGATAAAACTGGGCATTAATCTCCAAGCTTCAACAGTGGTCTGCCTGTGTTTGCATTTAGCTTTGCATGGTTTAGTTCCCTGCAGTCAACCGTGGTGTGAAAATATTAAATGGAAAATTCCAGAAGTAATTTAAAAATTATAAATCGTGTACCATTCTCAGTTAACATGGTAAAATCTTATGGCATCCAGCATGAGCCCACTCAAGCTACAAATAAGCCTCTAGCCTGCACATCCATGTGACGTGCACTGCCAGGCACACAGTCATTTCCTGGCATTCTCAGCTAACACTGTGTCATGGTGCTTACATATGGAAATTTGGTACTACCCTTCCTCTCCCCTCTCTCCCCCCCACCCCCGTTTCAGGTATCCAGAGGGATGGGGACTGAAACACATCCCCTGGGGATAATGGGGAAACTGTTATGTAAACACCAGCTTAACATGGAGTAAGGATTTATGAAGAAGGCCTGAGACAGTAACCTACCAGAAGAAAATAGAGCTCATGCTCCATGGTATTGGGCTGCAATAATATCTCAGATATGACTACACCCCATCCACCACCCCCGCTGCCTCAAGCACAGACAACAAAGCAGAAATGAGGCAGAAGATCCAGACATTCATCCCAAGAAAATACACAATGGCTAACAAATACAAACAGAAGAAGATGTGGGGAGGGGGGCATTTCTCACTTGTTAGAATGCCCATTACCAGAAAGAGTGAGCAGTCGGTTGTGATGGCTCACACCTGTAATCCCAGCACTCTGGAGGTAGGGGCAGGAAGGTTAGGGATTTAAGGGTAGCCTGGGCTATATAATGCATTTGAAGCCAGCCTTGGCTACATGAGACCCTATCTTAACCCTGATTCCTCCCACCCCCCAAAATAATACTGGTGAATATACAGAGAAAAGGGGAACTTTGAACACAGTGGTGGGAGTCTAAACCAGCAAACCCTTGTGGAGAATATTTTCCACACCTACGCGTGCGCACAAACACACAAAGACAGCTACCGTACAGCAATCCGAATGCTTGGATATTTTTGATTAAAAGTAAATAAAACCAGAGAGCCAGAGACATCTGTACAACCATGCTCACTGAGGACTGTTTGAAACAATGGAAGTATGGGCTCAAACAGTGATGTGTGCACCAACGAATGAATAGATAAAGAAAACGTGGTGTGGAATAATATTGAGCTTTTAAAATGAGGAAAATTCTGTCACTTGCAACAACATGGATGAGAGAGGGGACATTGAGTGAAGTTGGGTAGACAAAGAAAGACAAATACTGTGTGAACTCACTCATATGTAGAAACTAAGATAAAAATGATGTGGTCCTTAGCACACACACATATTTTTGTTTTCCTGGAGACTCTGCAGCACATACATATGGTTTTTTTCAGGATGAGGATAAAGCATGAAGCATGAGAAGCAAACGCTTGCCTACTTGGTCATATCCTCAGCCTACATATGTGCTATAGAGCCTGCTATTTTCTCTCACGTGTGACTACGCGGGCACGGTGGCCAGTGGTGTTTGTGTCCAGCAGTCCACTTTGAGTCATCACAAAGTGTTGACCTCAGCACCACATGCCCATACCGTGCATAGCTTGCTCTTAGTTAAATGTCAGGGCCCTAGTGAAGCCAGGCCCACAGCCTTAGACCCCTCCATGTGCCCTCCGTTCCCCACACTGACCCTTCTTAGAACATGACAGCAAGTGTGCTCTAATGTGCCATGTGTCACAGTCTCAGCCTGAAGCATCTCAGAGCATTCACAACAAAAGCATAATCATAATCTTCCCACGATCAACTCTGGAGACGCAAAAAAGAAATCTATCTATGGCTTCCCACTTCACATCCTTCTGTCACTGTCTGAGTTAGGGTTTCTACTGCTGCAGTGAAGCACCATGACCAAAAAGCAAGTTGGAGAAGAAAGGATTTACTTGGAGGAATATTGCTTACTGGCTTGCTTTTCCTGGCTTGCTCGGCCTGCTTCCATATAGAACTCAGGAATACCAGCCCAAGGGTGGCACCATACACAATGGGATGGACCCTCGCACATTAATCACTAATTAAAAAAAGTCCTACAGGCTTACCTACAGCCTGATCTTATGGAAGCATTCTTTTTTTTTTCTTCACAGACCAGTAACAGAGATTGTTTTTAATTAAAGGGCAGTTTGGGAGGAGAGAAAACAGAGGTATATAAACATCTTGGATTAAATAAAAGTGTGCATTACATATTGAAATAAACTCAATTACTTTTTTTTTACATTTTTTAAAAATCTTTTGTTATCAATCACAGGTTAGGTACTTTGCATCCCAAGCGTAGCCCCCTCCCTCATTCTCTCCCACCCTCCCTAACCCTCCCTCATCTCCTCCCCGCCCCTTCCAAGTCCACCAACAGGGGAGGACCTCCTCCCCTTCCATCCAACCCCAGATCATCCTGTCTCCTCAGGGCTGGCTGCAATGTCCTTCACTGGGATCCAGCCAGTCTGTCACTCCCTGGCATGTATGGGGGAGGGTCAAAGAGTCAGCCATCAAGTTCAAGACTGAAACAGTCCCTGTTTCTCTCACTAGGGTCTTTAGTCCTACACTTAGCTATCCTGGGTCTCATCTGAACAGGGGTTCCAGGACACATC
>CM053764.1:133817083-133869191 GCA_028658305.1 Pachyuromys duprasi
TGAGCATTTTTTGGATATATGCCTAAGAGTGGTATAGCTGGGTCTTGAGGAATCACTATTCCTAATTGTCTAAGAAAGCGCCAAATTGATTTCCAGAGTGGTTGTACAAGTTTGCATTCCCACCAGCAATGGAGGAGGGTTCCTCTTTCTCCACAACCTCTCCAGCATGCGTTGTCACTAGAGTTTTTGATCTTAGCCAATCTAGTGGGTGTAAGGTGAAATCTCAGAGTCGTTTTGATTTGCATCATGGAGGCATTCTTAACTGACGTTCCCCGCTCTCAAATGGCTTTAGCTTGTGTCAAGCTGACATAAAACTAGCCATTACAGTTACCATTATTTGCAGTGCAGGCCAAAGAGCTTGAGAAGAAAACTAGGGTATCCCAGCTGAGTGAAGAAAGGTGGCTTTAAAGCCAATCCAGGCAAGCCCTGTGGTCTAGTGTGTATGGCAATGTTATATGGTGTCTTAGCCCCTCCCCCTGAGTGCAGGCATGCCTGATGACACTCCTAGTGAATACAGCAAAAATCCGGGCATTCCTTGCCGAGATGCAAAGGGATTTCAGCTTTGGCTTGGGCATCTCATTGGCTGTTCATCTCTTGTTTACTCAGAAGGAAACCAACTGCCCTATGGTGAGTTGCCTAGAGGCTCCTGTGGTAAGAAGGTAACATTCCATAGCTATAGCCAACCTCACCCACTTATAGTCCATCCATAGTCTGGAAGCGCCATCTGTCCTGGCTGCAGATACTGAGGCAACTCAGGGCAGATACTCTGAGTCCTGGAGTACCAAGAAAGATATAAATGGATTTGTTGTTTTAAGCACTCATTCTTGGGCTAATGTCTATGCATCGACAAACTCACACCTAAACTTAAAAATACAAAACAAAACTCTGAATTTGTTTCCTTTATTTTGTCTGAAATAATCACATTTGAACATGACAGCAGCCAAATTGTAGGATGTGCCTCTTTATTCTGCAAATGTGAGGTAGCAACTCAGGAGCGATCCAAGCACGTGAAGGCATAAAGTGCCATATCTGAGTGAGTTATCTCCATCTTGGGCAAAATATGCCTTTGAACTTGGCAATACAGCACATTCAAGTTAGAAAAGCCTTAGAAGGTAAAGCCGGCTCCTTCATCAACAGTGAGGTGACGTGCTGGTCCTTGGGACCTAGGCACATTTGTTAGCAGTAATGAGCTTTCACAGTGTGGCTGCCCCGTGTTGCCCCAATGCCCTGTCTTCTCAAGGGCCCAGCCAGCCAGCTGTGGGCCTGTTCCTGCCTCAAGAATGTTGCTGTGGACAGAGCAATAAAAACACAGCTCAAAGTGCTCCAAGAAAACAATCATCTTTACGTAAGAATGCCACATGGTCTCCTGTCTCCCTAGCTGGCTTTAACTACCCAAAATGATGAGATTTCTTTTAGAAGGGCTATGGTAGGTAACGGTAATTTCTCATTTTACACGAGGCTTTTATCAGGCCTACAGGACGTTACAATTAAAAATGAGCTAATGAGAGAGGAGAAGCAATCTATAAACATCAATCCTCCCAGTTGCATCATAAACGTTTCAGCTTGCCTCATTAATAAATTTCATTGTATAAAAACAAATGTTAACACTTCATTATAAAAAATTATACAAGTAGAAAATAAAATGATAGATTTCACTTGGATAATTTACCAGTACAGAAAAGTGAAAAATCTCTTGCAAATACGGAATTGTTTAGATGGCCACACAACATTTATAAAAACACTCATGCTGCCATATATGGATGCTAATTTCCCTATTACTAAAATGTCACCACCAAGAAGTCTATGTACACTATAAACCAGGCTTCTACAGTACTTCAGAATAATCCTTTTAGGCTGTGCTGTTAAGTCTGAGTGCTCTCAGAACCAAATGCCTTCCTAGCTCCTTCCCTGCAACAAAGGTCAAATGACACTCAATGGCCTAGGAAATGGGCTCTTATATGCTTAGAACAGGTGCCCTAAATACACTATGCATCAGGGGACTTGCTTCCTTCATCAGTTGCCAAAGCAGTGTATAGCAGCACAGCACTGGAAAAAGCAATGCCATTGTCAAGTGACAAAATGATTCCGTCAACTCGGCTTTCTGAAAGGATGTCCTCTCAAAATGTGGTTATTTAAAAAAATTCTTCAGAAGAGGGAGAAACAGCTGCAAAGTATATACAATGAAAGAGGAAACAAATTAAACAATCGTAGATTCTTTTCCCCAAGGAAGCCAAACTATCAAAGAAAAGAGAGACAGGAAAAGAGCTGTTATGTCACCTGATTCATTGCCTATTTGTGTGGAAGCCTTTCCTCCATTATGTGTCCGGTTCAAACTGCAAGTGTCTCAAAAAGTGATGCCCTGAAAAGGTTGGGACCAGGGTGATCTCCTCTCCCCCCTTCCAACTCCACGGCCATTTCAGGTTAGTCCCAGTGCTTGCCTCCAGGCAGCTACAAAAACTGCCACTTCTTCAAACACAAGCTGGTCCAGCCTTTCTCATTCCCATTCATCAGGACCAAGTCACGTGCTCACCACTTCCTCCTGTCACTCCTTGGATACACTGCATCCTGTATGCACACCCAAAATGTTCAGAAACCTGACACAAAAGATTAGCAGAAATATGTTCAAAGGCAAGCATGCTCCTCTGCTTGGGCATCATGCCTGGATTATATTTACATCTTAATCCACAGGTAGATGAAAAAAAGGTCATAATAAGGTCATTGACACAATATTAAATCATGCACTTCTTGAGCTTAAAAAAAAGGCATCATGTAGGGTACATACGGTTCATGAAAGAGAGTGCTTTAACAGATGAAATTTTAAGAAACCCAGTCTACCAGAAACAAAGTCAGCAGCCTCACTGTATGAGAAAGCCACAGCCACTACCCAGACTACTAAAAATAAGTAAGACAATAGAAAGAAAGGTGAGATGGAAACCTCCTACATACAAAGGGAAAAGTATTTGATTTGAAAGTTTCACTTTTTTCAGAACAGCTTGAGATGCTATCAGAAACACAGAAGGTGGAAAACAGAATAGCTTAAACAGTTTGACTGTGGTCAGACGTAAGTTTAAAATTTTTACTGCCTCTTGTTCACATTTTACATTGTTTTGCTTTATGATGTTTTGTTCATTTGTTTTCCTTCTATTGGGGGATTATCAAACCTTGTCTTTTTAATGACTATAAAAAAGTAGGATTTTATTTTCTACTTCATCTGTATGCGTTTATGTTTTAGGTTTAAAACTTCTGAACCCATCATGTTGAACTGAATTTGCATAAATGTTTAAGAATAACTGCTTTCTAATTCTTTAAAATATTTTAGTATCGTGCACTTCTGTAGGTGTGTACTCACAATTTTTTATTTGACTCTCAGATTCTTATGTTGAAGTTCAAATACGTTTATGCTGAATAAAAAAGATTATTGATTGGTTCTTGTGATTGCAACTGAGCAATTAACACATACTCTCATATTCACTTTATCAAGCTGTAGAAAATGTATTAGAGATTAAAGAAGCTGGTAGAACATGGGTATAGTCTTACAAAGCCCTAGGTTTGATCCCTAAGAGCAAAATAAATAAACAAACAAACAAGCAAACAAATAAATATTTTTTAAAAGAAGAAAAGAAATGGGAGCTTTACTTCACAGTAAAAACCCTGTGCTGAAACCCACAGATCCTGGGACTTCCCAGATAAAACCTGCTCTCATATCACCAGGATAGGGAATTAAGTAAAGGGAAAGTTCAACCTGGGCCTGCTTATCCTCTCCTTACCTTGGCGATTTCTTCTCTGTTGATAAGGTAAATGAATGTTCATAGACTGCGAGACTGTAGGTTAATGTCTGCTAGGTTCCTCCACTGACACAGAAATCACTAGTCATCTTAGGGTGTACATTTATTCTCACTTGAGGAATTCTACTCAGTCCTGTAGAATTCAACAACTCACAAAACAACCCACATGCCTCTCTACCTGAATGGAGAACTTACTTGGATTTTCATAATCAGTTATAACAACCTGGTTATAATAGCCCTTTCCTGGTGATAGTTTTTTTCTTAGTATATCCAAGAGCTGAGGGTGTCAGTGCAGGGTTTTTTATTTATTCTTCTACTCTGTAGAGTCTCTTTCAGACCCATTCTTTTCTTTACTCTGCAGAAGCAAATGTAGTCCCATTTGTCAATCTTACTTTTGTTGCCTGTGCCTTTGGAGCCCTACCTAAGAAACAAACCGACCCTGCCTACACCAATGTCTTCAAGTATTTTCCCTACATTTTCTGGTAGTAATGTCCTTCTTCCCAATCTGGTAGGCATCCATGTACCGTCAGAACAAGAGATCACATTCTACTGTTCTGTATGGTAGGCAATTCGCCAGCCCCACCTTTGAGTAAAGGGGTGGAAAATATTCATCACCATGAGTGGATTCATGCTCACTGAATGCACAGGTCAAATCACCACATTGTACCCCAGGAAGTGGACAAATGTTCTATGCCAATGGAGAAAACGATGGTTTAAAGCAGTGGTTCTCAACCTGCATAATGCCGTGACCCTTTAACGCAGTTCCTCATGTTGTGGTGACCCCTCCCCTTCCAACTGTAAAATTCTCTCTTTGCTACTATTCTGAATTGTAATATAAATACTTTTGGAGACAGAAGTTTACTAAAGGGGTTGAGACCCACAGGTTGAGAACTGCTCATTTAAAACCTATTTCCCTTATGGAAAGAAGAAAAAGTTATTATTGGAAGCAAGTCTATGTGAATTTTTTTAGATTTACTTTGATCTGTATTCCTTTGCATGTGGATATATCTGTGCAAGTGTAAGCAGCACCAAAGGGGTGCCTGAGTAAGGCAGAAGAGGGCTTCAGATCCCCTGGAGCAGGGCTTTGTGAACCACCGAGCATGGGTATGGGGCGCGGACTCAGCCATGGAAGAGCCGTGAGCTCTCTCAGCCATCTCTCCAGTCCCAACAAGCAAGTTTACTTTCACAGCTTTTGAATTTTTTCCTCGTTTTTTAAAATTAAACCAGTCTTTATTAATTCCATCGTGTCTTTGATTACTCATCTATAATTTCCCCCAAACTTGTCCCTTTTTACTTGACATATGCATTGCTATACTCCAAATTCACTCTAGTGTGATTTTTACGTCAATAGTTTACTGCGAAATCCAGGGGCGTGGGGGGGTATTCTCCCAGGGTAGGGGCCTTTGGGCCCTGGAAATATGGCCAAGGTCTCTGCCTTCTGTGTCTGTGGCTCTCTTAATGTCACATTGTGTTTCAAAGTTCAACTTCACAAATTCAAAAAAAGAAAAAAAAAATTGCAACTTGTATATCCCAACCTAATTTAGCCCAACAGGTTTAATCACTGAATTTCATAGTCTTAAATGCCAAATACAGCTGAATATTTGCAACCTCACATGACTTAGCTTAAAATAAAATAGGTCGTGTCTACTGAACTGTTAAACAGTAGAAAGTAAAGCCATTTTCACTTTTAGAAATGAGAAATCCATTTCAATCCTATATGATCCCTATGTTCAGATGGATGCCTGCCACATGTTCATCCCTGAGCACTCAGGAAGAGGTGTGGAGAACAGTCCTGGTGGAGGCCAGGCAGATCCCCTCTCATACGTGTTCCCTAAGCAGCAGTGAAATCTCAGTAGAAGGATTCGTTTAAGGCCACAGAGTTTGAGAGAGCTTTTGCTGCAGACTTTAGAATATTCTATATTCTTGGTAGCATTCTCCATAGACTGGTGTGTACATTATAATGGAAAAAATTTCACTCTGCTAGCTGTGATGTCATATTCCATTTTCAGCATAAGGTGCAGTGCAACCTTGTATTTTCTTTCATGATTCAGATGGTTGCAAACTGTAGAAATCACTGTTTACCTTGCTCTTTACTGCAGTTGCCTGCTTCTTCCTTGGGACACCCTCCTTGGTCCTGACATAAGAGCAGCTATCACTTCCAACTCTTTCTGCTGTTCACCCCCTTTATGGGTGAACTTAGCCTTTGTCTCCATCAGCACTGAAGAGAAACAGCATCCAACCTGTATGAAGCCCTTGCAACCAAAACAGCATCTCAACTGACTTCGAAATGGTTTCTATTGCTGTGGTAACAAAAGGCAAGTTCCAAATCAAAAGAAAGTCAGAACAGGAACTCAAACAGAGCAGGATCCTGGAGGGGAGCTGATGCAGAAGCCATGGTAGGGTGCTGCTTACTGGCTTGCTCCCCATGGCTTGCTCAACCTACTTTCTTAGAGAACACAGGACCACCAGTGGGGGATAGGCCCACCCACAAGGGGCTGGGCCCTCCCCAATAGTTCGCTAATTGAGGAAATACCTTCCAGTTGGATCTTATGGAGGCATTTCCTCAACTGAGGCATCTTCGTATCTGATGACTCTAACTTGTGTCAAGCTGACAAACAAAAGCAGCCAGCAGATGACAGCTAACCAGACAAATGCCTCAAAACCAGCTTCTTACAGTGATCAATCTAAGGAGATGTTAGCTCCTCTGCCAGGACTCTTTCATGGTTCTCTATCTACTCAGCGCCTCTCATCTTTGTCCACTAGGGTGGCACAAAATGTGTCTCACTGAGAGTGGAATGGGGCAGAAAGACTCCTTACAGTGAGCAATCTAAGGAAAGGATAGCTCACACTTCTAACATTATCCTTGTTCTAGGCTGCCTTAACCTCGTGATTTATGTAACCTCCTTTTCTTTCCATATATACCATATTCTCCCTCTGTGAAAAGCTAAGACTGTTTAAATATTTCTGGCCAAACACAGGTTCACACCAATTCCTGGTCAAGATATCAGGCTTTTTGTCTTTTTTTTTTTTAACCCTTTAACTGAGAAACTAACAATGCGTAGATCTCACATTTCCAGACACCAGTGATGTTCTCTGCTTTTTGGCCCTTTTTTGTGCCTTATATTTTACTAAATGGGCCTTGTGTTTCAGAACTTTCCCTGAGAGGTTGCTTTGGTGTCAGGAGTTTTCTGCCAAAAAGTAGGTACAACCCACAAGTCATTATGAGTCCCAGCTAGATGGGTTCTGTCAAATTACAGAGGTTGGCTTACCCCAGCAAATACCTAGGCTAGCTCACCTGGCAAGCTCTCTCTAGAGGACAGGTCACATAACTTTGCAACTCTTGGTCTGTCACCTGTAAAAACCAATTCCAGCAACTCCATTTGTGACCTCTTCCCCCAGACATACAAATGACTAGGCTTTCAGCCACTTTGGAACAGAAGCTATTTCCTGTTTATTACTCTATTTCCAGTTTCTATTCTAGTCCTTGAACATAGTACACATTCAGTAAATATTTACCAAAGTTTAAATAAATTTTTGCCTCTATTTTTTTTCCTTTCCTGGCCTGAACTATCCTCTGCCTAACAATATGTCACAAATTCATAAAAGTTCTGTTTGTTTCTGAGGACTTTCTTCCTCAGAACCCTTAGAAAATGTTTTCTGAGGTTTTTTTTTCTGTTTGTTTGTTTTTATTTTTGTTTCTTTGTTAGATTCTATGTCTCACTTCATGGGGATGATTCAGCAAGGATTGCCATTTAATGGAACTCACTGCAACAGTTACAGAGAATGGCTGTTGCCATGGAAAGGAACATGGAAACATGTCCACACTACAAAGCTGAAAAATAAAATAGATGGCAAAGTTGCATATCATATGGCAGGCCTATGACGTATATCATTTGAAGGAAATGAAGTCTCAGAAATGATATTTAATTCACTCAGCATCAAGGCAAAAGTACAGTTAATCCCAGTCAGACTGGCTCCATAGTTCCTACTTGTCCTTCCTCTCCTCTGCTGCTCTCTCCAAAAGAACACATCTGTGATTACTAATCTTGGCTGTCAACTTGGCACACCTGAGAAAGAATCTCAGTTAAGGAGCTGCATCCATCAAATAGGAATGTAGTCCTTTCTTTGGAGCACTTGGGCATTTTCTTGATAATAGAAGTACTCAGCCTACTCTGGGCTATATCATCTGTAGTCAAGTATGGCTGAGCAATGTAAAAATTGGTGGCTGAATGAGGACCTGGGAGCAAGGCAGTAAGCAGCTTGCTTCCATGGTGTCTGCTTCAAGCTCCAGCCTGGAGCTTTTGCTTTGGTTTCCCATAATGATGGACTGTAAGCTAGAAGATTAACTGTTTCCTTGCCAGATTGCTTTTGGTGATGGTGTTTATCACAGCAAGAGAAAGCAAACTCGGACTACATCAGACATCATCTACTCTGACACAGTCAGACTACCAACATGGAAGGATGAAAGGATGGAGAATTCCCACAGACGCATGGACAAAACTCAGGCTTTTGTTGTGGGTGCCTGGAAATATATTGCTCTACAAGCAGGAAGCAAGGGAATGATGGGTTTTGAGTGCAAAGTTGTTGCTATTCGAAAGTGAGAGTAGATACACCCTCCTAGAACTTCCAGCTTTTTCTTCATTTTCGTTAAAAAATCTTTCAAAACCCAACAATTTTAGTACATTGCATCCAGCTACACTGTTAGTGATAAAATCAAATGGAAACATCCACTTAAGAATTCACATGAACAACAGCAAAGAGGGGGAAATATGTACTGTGAATTCTAAGCATCTTCTACTTCACTAGAGGCCATTTTGTGGTTGTTTTACTTTGTTTTAGTTTGGTTTAGCCCTTTTGAGGAAAAATGAAACCTCCTTCTCCTTCTCCTGCTTCTGCTGCCACTGCCGCTTCCTCTTCCTCTTCCTCTTCTTCTTCTAAAACTAAAAGGTTGCTTTTCCTTTTCTTATTTTTTTTCTTCCAGCTACCATCTGGAACACATTAATTTTGTTGCAGATTGCCCAGAATCACAGCTTGGCAAGAGCTTGAGAAGAGACTTTTAGGGCAGCCTCTGAGTGTATTTCTAAAGAAAACTGAAGTGATTAGAGTTGACTTTCTTTCAGTTTTTATGTTGCAATTTCAGGTAATCTGCAACAACAACAAAATCAATGTGTTCCAGATGATAGATGGAAAACATATCAAAGGATCCTAGCAAGCCATCTTAAACATGGAGGGAGGCTGCAGGGATGGCCAACACACTTGATTGGTACAAACTGCAGCACAGTGACAATCAGGCGACACGGTCAGACACTCTGTGGATGGACGTGACTTTGCTATATGGAACTCTCAGGGTCAGTCCAGCTCTTACTCCACATGCATCTTAGGCTCCCACCCAGAACATGCAGATCTTGTCTCTTTGCACCTTATCAACAGCTACTGTAGAAACTGTCTTCTGGCTCAGCTAAGTGTAAGGGGATCAGAGACAAAGAGTGTTGGATAGTATAACCTCCATGGTTTAACATTATGTCATGACCAACTACACAGAGCTTTTTCTTTTCTTTTTCAAGATGGACATATGTAGAACCTGAATTTCTCTTAGAAAAGGAGTTGTATCCCAGTTGATCCCAATAAATCGAGGGAGTGTCAAAAATGCTCTGATTATCTGTGGCTCCAGAAGGAGAGACACAGCAGGGTGAGAAGAGGCCTGATCTAGACATGTAGCTCTCAAGAGAAACAGACCTGTGAACACTGACACAGGCCACCTTGGAGGCCATGATGACCTCAGCAGTCACCCACAGAAATCAAATTCAAGTTCTGTGAGGTAGGGACTGTGGCTGTCCTTCTTGCACAGAAAGAGGAAACAGAAGACTAGAAAGTCACATGACCACAAAAGAGCTAGAATTGGGATACCCATCTAGAACTCAAAGCTCAGGCTCCTTTTCCTTTAAATTGGCATAAATTCATTTACAAACTAATGGGTTTGGTGTGTTATTTCAACTTCTGTCCCTAAAATGCTACAAAACTTTCACTCTTCCTTTGCTTTTGATGAATTATCAGAGTCCCCATAGCATGTCTCCTCTTCAGTTCCCTCCAAATGTGTTGGGCAAAACCTAGAACCAAGCCAAGCCCTTTGGTTAGCTGTGAAAGGAGGTTTGACAGCTCTTACAGATACAGCTCCTGCCTCGGGAGAGTGGTTGTCTTCAAATGCACAACTGTTTGGTTTTGATTTTTCGCTGCTCATTGACAATAAACTAGGACGCCGCTTTCTTGTCTTGATAAATGATGGATTTCCTACTCAGTTTCCCCTCGGGTTTCTTCCTCTTCCTCAGTTTTGACTACAAATTCCTAGACACTCTGCTCCTGGCACACAAAACATCTTGCTTTGCAAAGGAAGGAACAAGGTAAAAAGGAGATGTGTGTTTCCCATAACAACAACAAAAAAATCCTAATAATTCATCTAGTAATCTGAGTGGCTGTACTATACAGGACAGGGGCTATAAATGAATTCTCTCTCTATCACCAGCATCAAACACAGTGTCCTGACAATAGAATACTCAGTCAAGATATATGCTACAACTGACTGAATTGATATTGCTTATAAAGATAATATTTATGATATTATATATAGATCCTTTTAAAACTACTAATACACTAGTAATGGAAAATATTGAAATTACTGGTATCATAAAATTATATTAATATGAAGTGGGCTTTTAAAATATTACCTGTTTATTTTAATATGAAAATTCAACATTGAAATCCTAACTGAAGATTGATGAGATTAATTACAAAAATACATAGAAAAATACCAGATATTTGTATCAATTTCCAGTAAGTATTCTGTAGAAAATGAGAGCATTAAAAGACATTATTATGTCATGATAAGAGATTTTGGTTTCTTCAGCTAACATGTTATTAAAAATATATTTTAAAATGTATTTCTTTTATATGCATGACTATTTTATACATATATGTATGTCTGTGCACCACATGTATACCTCGTGCCAGCAGAGGCTAGAAAAGGGCATTGGATCCCATGGAACTGGAGCTATGGATGGCTGAGTCATCTCTCCAGGTCCCAGATTTTCTTAAGATTAAAAAAAAAACTCCAAGTAAATAATCTAGGTTTTAATGCAAAAAGGTAGAACAGTTCAAAAAAACATCACAATTAAGTGAAATTGTTTTAAAATTGTACCTCAATTCAATTTTCATTAGAGAATTTTAAATTTTTTTAATTTGTTTTAAGTAAAAATGAGCAGCTAATCCCATGGATAGCGTGATAGGAAATCAACCAAAACCCTCTCCCAGGACTTGGATGCTTAGACGGCTTACTCTAAAATTCATATCCTGACTTATAACCTTCAAAGCAGTGGTAGTCTTACCTGGAGTAGTGGGTGAGACTGAATAGGCTACAAGCCCTCTGAAATGGGCTTGGTGCCCTTACTGAAGGACCCTGGAGGGTTCCCTTGGTCTGCCATGTGCACACATCATCTATGAACTGGGTACTAGGCCCTCATTAGACAACATGCTGGTGTTCTGACCTTAGATTTTCAAAAGGTTTGTGAAGAAAAAAAAATCTGTCGTTTACGAGATACTGGTCTGTGAACTTTGATTGTAGCAGTCACGACAGACTGCCTCGTCACCTTCAATGCTTCATAGAGCCAGAGCAGCGCTGGAGCTTAGGTGTGTTGGCACGAGGCCATATACTGTGTTTGCAGGGAGCATTTATGTGCCTTGTCATCTCTGATCCCTCCCTCTCCCCCCCCCCCCCGCCTCCACATACCCCAGGGCTTTGCTTATCTAGTCTAAATACATCTATCTGATCCTGAGTGGCAACCACATTTTCCTACTGTAAATAATTAAAATTGCAGCGTATTTCTCAAAGGGGTCTCCTTGGAGGTTAGGAAGACCAGCTTGCTGTTCTGCTGCTCTCTAGAAACATAAATAAGTCTATTCCCCAGTTTGTTTATGTGCCTTGGACATCCTCTAATCTTACCACACTCCCCTTCCCAACCCCGCTCTTTTCACACATTTTTGTCAAGAACAGATAAAATTGTATAGCAGGGTTTTATCTGCACTCCTGTCTACCTAGGTAAAGTTGCCACCTTCCTACCTAGGAAGGCCCTCTTCCTTCTTAGTCAAGGTGAAGCAATCAAGACACTCCCAGGATGGTTCCTAATGTTTTACCTTCCGTCTCTCTCTCCTTCACCCTCCTCTCTGGCATCAGAGGCTCAACCACCTGCTTGAGTCTCCAGCTTTGGCTTTACTTCTGCCTCTCCCCTGTTCTTCCTATAAGATGAACTGCTTCCTGTGCTTTTTGTAGGGCGACTCCAGTGTCTCCTGCTGGAAGTCACACAAGGACGCCATATGCAAAGGGAAGCACTTCCCTGCCTCGGTTCCCCATGGATTTGGGCACAACTCTACACAGACTTCCAAAACTTGACCCAGGCTTTTCTTCTGCCAACTGTGAGCACCTGGAGATAAAACAACAACACAAGTTGTTCACTTCACCCCTGATTGCCCACCGTTGGAGAGAAAACCCTGAAATGAGTACAAGGAAATAGAATACCAAATCCCGAAGCACAAGGAACACCTCCCAATTTGATACTCTTCTAAAAAGAGTGTTTTTGAGAATCTAGATGAGGCAAAGTACACAACACACTCCCTCAAGTGAAAAATTCAAAAAGCTCCCTGGGCTTTCCACGCCTTAGATTTCTGTATCAGTCAAAATGTCACCTCAGCAGTGCATGCTTCTTAAGAAGACCCTAAAAGAGCTTAGTTTTACTGTGATCTCAGCATTTTCTCCTTTGATCCCTATTGAAATCAATGACCCATTCCTAACCAATTATATTACTTCTCAGCTATGAATAAAGGAGGAAATCACAGCCTATTAGAGCATAGGTAGTAAACTCAACACTGAATAACTGAAAAGAGACCATGGTGACTGGATTGATACGGAACTGGAAGAAGCTAAAAAGAACAGCAGAAGAGCAGGCTAACAGTGAGTAATTGCCCCTAAAGCTCTCAGAGCTTGATTCTTATTGCTTTGTCATGAACCTCAAAGATTATAGTTCTACCATACCTCAGTTGATATGGTTGACAACTACCGCTATTATCTCTCTGAGTACAATTCATTTTCAATTGTCGCTAATCTAGAGTGCATAGCATGTAACAGAGAAGTTAGTTACCTAGTAAGACTTGAAATAATGTAATTCAGCTAAAACTGGAGAATACAACATACAGTCAAACATTTTCAATAGAAAAGACAAGACTGAACTAAAATTATTCACTCCCAAGAGATGAGAGTCAAGTGGTGATGGTTGCTCCTGCGGGGTTGAATTACCAAGGGCACTTTAAGGTCCCCAGATGCCTTCCTATCCCAGGACACAAAGGAGAGTGACAAAAGAAAGGATAGTGATAACAGGTAATAATTTGACTGCCAAACTCTTTAAATAAGGTGGTTTAATTTTTTTTACATTTATTCATTCATATGTACATATGAACACTTGCTAGCACTCATATGAAAATCAGAGGACAAATTATAAGAGCTGGTTTTCTCCTTCTACTGTGTGGGTGGGTCCTAGGGCTCAAACTCAGGGTATCAGGATTGGCAGCAGGCCACTTCCCCCATTAAGACATCTCATTGAGTTATAGGACGGTGAGAGTGCTCCACCAGACAGGCCTATCTGTGCATTCACTGCGTGCACTTGCACTCCAGCTACAGCACATAGACTACTGAGCTGACAGCACATGGATACAGAAGGATGTAGAGTGTGTGTCCTCAAATGTGCCCTCTGAACAAGGAGTTTCTCATGGGTCCTCAGGAGTTGGAAATGGAGACTCCCTACAGCAGTCTAAGGTATAAAATATGGAAATCCCGCCCAGATCTATTCAATCCCTCCTGGTGCCCATCTCCTTACTTGAACTCTGGTGAAAAACCAAGGCTATCTGCTTGCAAAAATAAAATCAGTTTTCTTCCATGGAGTCTCACTAGCTGTATTAACCACACTTCAGGGTAGACCTCTTGCCCACTAATAGAAGACCAGCACATAACAAAACCAATAGTATTTTTATAGGCTTTTTGTTTCATATTGTTTTGTTTGGACATTTTTTGTCATACTGGTCTTTTGCTTGCATATCGTGGTTTCCAATTTTGTGTTTTTATGGGTTTGGGGTTTTTGTTTGTTTGCTTGCTTGCTTTTGGAATGTGTGTGTGTATGCATGTGTGTGAGTGTATGTGTGTGTGTGTTTTATGATTTTTTTTAATTCAGGTTTCTTTAGGGTTTTTGTTTGATTGTTTTCTAAAAAGAGGAAGAAAAAGAGCAGAATTGAATGTGTAGGGAGGTGAGAAGAATTGGGGAGGAGTTGGAGAAGAGGAAACCATGATCAGATTATATTATATGAACAGAGTTTTATTTTTAATTAAATGAAATTGAAACTAACAGTCCTGGGAGAAGAACCAACTGATCCCATGAATGATACTCTCTCAAGAAACAACAAAGTCATAACAAAGATAACTAAACCTCCCAATTTCTCTCCTCACTACAAGGGAGTGTACAGGAGTCACAATAGAAAATCTGAAAGCGGGCCCCAAGGTATGGTCCAGCCAGCCCATGTTACTGTGGAAACGGAGGGAGAGGTAGCAGGAAGCATCTGTGCCTTGACACCATGGTTCTGACACTGCAGCCGCTAGCCTAGCTCAGCAGCCCCAGAGCCTTGGTGCTATTGATCTTGCATCGTGGAGCTTTTGTCACCATTCTGTCCTGGAATAGATGGAGCAGAAACACTGACCTCACAGGATCAGTTGGCAGATCTCCTCTAGCAGAGAAAATACCAAAGAAGAAGGCCAGTGGCCGAGTGAGGTGTAGAGGAAGAGCTGATAAGGAGGAAGGAGGGAAGTGGAGAGGCAAACAATAACTGATTTGCAAAAATAATGAGGGGCTGGGACGATAGGGCACTTGACTAAAGTTCATGAGAAAATAGGTTAAATTTCACATAAAGGAAGAAAGAAGGGAGGGAGAAAAGGAAAGAGAGGTAAAGGGGAGGAAAGGGAAGGAAGGAAGATACTTATTTATATCTGGCTTCCATCTTGGAAATGGACACTCAAGGCAACAGGCAGCACTTGACAGAACCTAATGGCTTTCCAACAGCCACAAGCCAGACTGTGCAAATGCTTTGGAGATCTATTTCTGACCTGAAGGGTGGGGAAGTCACAGGAAAGGAGAGGGCACGGAAGTCAATTACTTCTAGGCAAGCTGCCCAATAAGTTAAAAGTATAAATACAGGCAAAAAATAGAAGCACAACTTCTTTATCTTCCAATCAGGGTTTCACAAGTGCACCCCCACTTCCTCTAAGGGTAGGTACAGGGCACATCACTCTTTAAAGATAAAGAAGAAGAAAAAGAAGGAGGAGGAAAGAGAGACAGACAGAGAGAGAGAGAGAGAGAGAGAGAGAGAGAGAGAGAGAGAGAGAACTGTACATTTGTATAAAGAAAGAACACTCTGTGCTACATGCATGGGCTTTGGGGACCAGAATGCTGGTATGCATGGGATGCCATCTCTTTAGCCTCTGTTTAAAACTGAAGAAGTCTTCATTATTGTTATTATTATTATCATTATTAAACTGACAGAATAACAAAACTACATGAATAGTATGTTTGGTCATTAACAACTGATTTTTTTACATGGAGTGATTACTCTAAGGCACAAACCATTTAATAAATGAGTAATTTAGCAGCAAGTCATTTGTCATGAATGTTTCTGATTCTGTTGTTTACAGAACAGAAATGAGAATGGTACAGAGGGACACAGGATGGTTAATGAGATGGCATGAGCATGGCCAGGATAGGGCTGCTCCACTGTCAGCATCACAGAAGGGCTCTTCTGGCTACAGAACTGTGAACTTCCAGTTCCTGGCATTCTGCTGCCTAAATTAGGGGTTAGCAACCGTACTCAGACTTCCAGGAACAGCAATCCCAACTCAAGCCCGCAAGTAACCTCACTTCTCAGTCACTATGCGAACACCACACAGAGAACTATCTTCCTGTCCGAAACGTAAAGCTTAGCACTTCATGTAGGTAAGAGGTAGGTCTGTGGCCTCCCTGGGCTACTAGAGTGAAGCATAGAAAGTATCGTGATAAAGGACTCTTGGAGAAGTTTTGATTCAAGGTTTTATTTCACTCAGAAAGTTGCTTAAAATGGAGTTTTCATGAGTGTCGAGTATCTGGTCTATAGAGACAGTTTCAAGAGTAGGGATTAGAGCACATATTCAATTCCATAATCAAGGACAGGTCATTCCAGGCACCATGTAATAAAAGCAATGAACTGGAAGTGACCACAGGGAAGGGGCTGAGGGACAATGAAGGAAAGCCAAGGGGTGGCACAGCGTGCATTCACATGAGATGAGGTTAGGATATGTACAAACAGGTTGTTCGGTAAATGCAGAAAATTACAGAAAGCTACATAGCATACAATTCAAGTTTGTTAACATGTTTGACAAAAGCAAGAGTAAGGACTTTCAAATACTAGCAGTTGTCACCACTCTACTGTACAAAAGCGATTGGTTTGCATTACGTGTTTTATAGATCTGGGCCCATATTTGTATCCTCTAGAATTAACACAATTATTTTCAGAGCCAGGAAGAGAGTCCTTAATTTAAATTTGTTATTAGTTTCAAGAAGAAAAAAAAACATATAATTCACCAAATAAAAAATAAATGTAACTAGGAAGAACAGTTTGAACTGAACTTAGACGAAACTGAACTGAGTTTCTAAGCCCAGAAAAAAAGTTAACAAATGAAGTTTAGTCCTGCCTTTCAGTAAGTTATAAATGACAAGGGTCAAAGTTGAGAAATGTGACCCTCAGAGCCCACCTTTCCACTCACAGTGTTTATATTCTGATGCATTGAAGGGATAACATGTCTCAGGCCTCTCCCTATCAAAATATGTTCACAAAAACATTGTCTAAATGAACACATTATTCTTTTAACCAAACCGCTATTACTGGCCCAAGGACTAGCAAACCAGAGATACTTTGATTATCAGATAGTTTTCAAACCAAATGGTTTCTGGCAGCCTTGTGGCTTCAGCAATTTTACTCACTCATTGTCTTAGCTACAGCTTCCAAATTGTGAATAGACACCCTGTCCAAGGCAATGTATGGGAGAAAGCATTTAATTGGGGGCTTGCTTACAGTTTCAGAAGGTGAGTCCATGACAGGAAGCATGGCAGGCAAGGCACTGAGCAGTAGCTAAGAGCTTACAACAGGCAGAGACTAGGCCTGTCATGGGCTTCCAAACCTCCAAGAGCCCACCCCCAGTGACACAACTCCTCCAACAAGGCCACACCTCCTAATCCTTTCTAAACAGTCTACCAACTTGAAATCAAATATTCAAATATATGAGCCCATGGGGGCCAGTCTCATTCAAACCACCATATCCACTAGGGAGAACACTGACACATGTTGTGGAGTAGATTAGGCTTCTCTCAGACGTTATAAAGAACCCTGGCACGAGCCTCCTAAGTGTGAGAGAGCAGCTAACTTAGAGGATGAGCTAATACAACCAACACTCTCCCCATGACAAAAACTGATCCTAATAAGTAGTCTTGATAGAATCCTAAAATCATTTCGTAAGCACACATAAGCGGCTGCAGCAGGAGGATTCCTTGGATCCTAGAGTTAAAGGTCATGCACAGTGAAGCCCAGCCCCACCAGGGTCAACCATAGAGAGAAGGAGAGAGGGAGAGAGAGAGGGAGGAAGAAAGGGAGAGAGGAAAGAAGGGAGAGGGCGAGGAAGGGAGAGAGATAAGAGGAGGCAGAACTAAGTAAAAGCATTTTCTGCCAGTATTCACAATTAAGTGAACAAACAATAACTAAATATGATTTCATTTATTTGCCATCATTTTCAGACTGTGGAAGTCCAGTAAGGAGAGAACAGGTTGTAATGATGAGATCATATGATGGGCAGGCATTCTGGATGTATTCTTCTATAAAAGTTTTCCTTCCCAGGTCTTAAGTAGACAAAAGATCGAATTTTCTCTGGCAGCCAATCCATTCCCTCAACATCTTAAAGTAGCTTAGAAAATGTTGCAGTCTCTAGCATTATCAGGCCACATCCCAGTCTTCCCCAGGCTCAGAACATGAAGGTAATCAAGGCATGTTCTCTGCAGTTAGATAAGGAGCTGATTATTCTATATAAATCAGTCTCTCAAGAGTTGCTGGGATCAAAATGCCTCTGCCTTATAAACACGAGCCTGAAAATTTAGATGCGCTTAATAAAACATCCCATGAGACACAAGCATGTCCAGATGAAGAGCTTGTGAGGGCCTCCCCGGCCCTTACACGCATCTGAAAAATCTGGGTCTCAGGCCCATGCTTCATGCGCTACCAACACTACACTACCTCTGACATAGGGGACCAATGCCAATGCTCACCCCACCGTCCAGAGCCTCATCTTGCATGTAGAAGGGACACTGTGTATGTTCCTATGATGGGTGCCATTGTGTTGTCAACTAAAAGAGCCACTAACGACTGGGACTTGCAAAGGGTAAACCATCTGTCGTCCACATGTAGATTAGAAATAAAAGCATAAAGTTGGTGTCTAGACATTGGCTTCCTTCCTTTTATTCTTTTTTAATCCAGTGAGAAATTTTAAAAAATAAGAAGGCCATTCCTTGTCAAACGATGCCAGGATCTACTTTGAGAGAAAATCCCCCTGACTCCAGGCTTTGGTGCTGTAGAGGGTCTGCACAAGGAAAAGCAGTGCTCCCTGCCGGGCCTAGCCTTCAAGTTTTTGTCTTATTTGTTATTTCTTTATGTTTTTAGATTATAATATAATGACATCATTTCCCTCTTCCCTTCCCTCCCTCCAAACCCTGCTTGCTCCTTTTCAAATTCATGGCCTCTTTTCGGATTAATTGTAATCACACACATATATGTATAGGTATATACATACATACACATGGGTCTGAATTATTTTTCTTTAAGTATGTTTTCAAGGCTGACCATTTGGTACTGGATAAACTAGAGCCCAGGTCACAGTCCTTTTTCAGATTCCATCTTCAGAGTTAATTCGTGTAGAGTTAATTCGATATTTCTGAACAAAGTGTGAGCCCTAGGAAATTCTTAGCATATGAATAAAAGTTGTTTTATTCATACCAAGAAAGAACCACAAAGGAGAAATAAATAGGCACAAGCTGTTTTGTGGTTTCTAAACCTGGATACCCTTCCCTTGAACCCTTTCCATGGAACTCCTGAATCCTCAATCAGGACCCACTGGGAAGGTTTTATCTAAATAGGCTGGCAGTAGATGAGGGGGCAGTGAAATGAATTGGCCTCCTCTTCCCTCACCGGTCTCCTTGATTTCCAAAAATAATACTCTTGTTCAGCTGTTCGTTTATTTGTAGGTAGTTGAAGTCGAAGATTATAAACTAAATTCAGATGCCATGAGGGAGATCTGTCACCTCTTCCAAGTCTAGCACTGAGAAACCTTTCTTGTGTCAGGGCTGGGTGAAAAGCTTTGGGTACAGTGTGGCTTCAGCTCTCTGCTCCACTGACTGGAAGGAGCTGCGGAGAACACAGACTGTCCTGAAATGGCTCAACTCAGAGCCAAGCCAGCTTGTGTTAGTTCCCGCCCTGGGCTTGCAGCTTCTCTGAGGCAATGCACAGCCCCAACAGAGTCCTGAAGTGAGGAGACCTCAGGTGAGAGCTGCATTGCCTGGCTCAGTTCAGCAGTCTTCAGAGAACCCTGCTGTCCCTAGGCTTTGGATTCGATGTTAAAAACCCCGCTCTGCTGGCATCTGTGCTGTTTGCTTGGTGTGAATGCTGAGCCCAAGGTCTACGTGCATACAAAGACACAAGTCACAGGAACACAAATGGGCCTGACTTTGGGCCCCACACCTGAAAGTCACTGGGACAAATGCCTGCCTCACTGTCCTGAGATCACAGATCCTCTGTGACGAATCAATAACCTTTACCAATGATCACTGTGACCACACGGGTGCCTTTCTACAATCATTTCCATAAGAAGCAGAGAAAAGTAGACCTTTGAATTTCTCACATGTATAGTAATTCTCTCTCCTTTAGCACTATCGCTTACAACACGTACTCTTCCCTCTCTCTTTCAAACAAGATACATCAGCAAACTGAGAAAGGGAAAGACAATGCAACACAACAAGGAACAGCGAGTCACCGTTCTTGACCTTCCAGATGACAGCCCTGGGATCTGCAACCTCTACCTGTGGAGGGGAGCTGGTAAGCCAAGTACACTAAAACTGTGACAAGAAAGTTTTACATATCTAAACCAACCAAGAGTTTTGCTGATTTACTTCTCTCCGACAAGACACTGTAAGGCAAATGTAACTAGACGTCTGGCTCCAGCACAAGACAAATATAATCCTGCCTTGCAAACTGTCCCCACTAGGGAAGCATGTGAGCAAACCAGCACCACTAATTTCTGCCCTCAAGGATAAAACAGCTGCTGTACCAGTATTACCACACTTTTAGCAGCTGGGGCAAAAACTGAGAACAAGACTTTTATGCAACTTAGAAGTAAAATTTCAATGTCCATCAAGCTAGTTTATTCAGAGCACACCTTACAGGGATGTTTTGTCAGCAGCTCGGTCACTGTGGCAGCCAAAGAGGGTGGCTGGTAGCCACAACAGAACAGGAGTGGTGTGTGCACTCCTGTCTGACCCTTACAGAAAAGGCAAACTGGGCCCCAAGGCACCTGGGCCACATCAAGAGTGTGCTCCAGAGCAGGTACTGAGGTACCAGCCCTCTGCCAAGAAGGCATAGAGCGTGATCACACAGGATGTAAGGAGAGGAGATCCTCACAGCCCACCTCACAGCAACTCACCGTCACCCAGCGGCTTTTTCTGTATTTTATTTCCATCACAAATCTGCTTCAGCCCTTTCAACACTGTATTCTCACTCTTTTCCCATTAAGACAGTTGAGTGAATTGAAACCCCACTACATGGCAGATACACACAAGGCCAAACCCACATAGTTATTTTCTGCGCACTTCCATGTTCTTCCTTATTTGTGGGCAACAAAGGGGAACATGAGGCTCTTACTTTTTACCGTTTAGTCTTCTGTCATTATTTTTAATACCAACCAATTATAATTAATATTGTATCATTTTAGTATACTATGTTAATTATAATATGATAATTATATCACAAGGACGACATAGTTATGAAACTGTCATCCAGTGTATATCCATTTTAAGGAATAAGCAGAGACAGTGGTCATGTAGCAATAATGTTAATCTCAGCATTATTCACAACACTTAAAAATTGCAAGGAAGCTAATATCCAACAGTGTAGACTAATCGTTGTCACAGTGGTCAATGGTGAATTACCATAGAGAAATTATTATGTATATTTGTATGCTTTCCCAAAATACTGGTACACGGGGTAATTTGGCAAGATCTCTCTTTCTCTCTCTCTCTCTCTCTCTCTCTCTCTCTCTCTCTCTCTCTCTCTCTCTCTCTCTCTCTCTCTCTCTCTCTCTCACACACACACACACACACACACCACACACACACACATACACACACACATTCTCAAAATGTTAATAATGGTTGTATAAGGGTATTAGGATTATAGAATATTTCTTCCCAAGTTTCTCCCTTATTTTTAAATTTTCAAATTGTTTCATTACAAATTAATAAATTTTTTCCTAAATTTTCTGAAGTTAAAAAACTCAAAAAAGAAAGTTTTTCCACACTTAACATGATTCCATTCTCTACAAGTCCTTAACTTGGATCTTAGTGTAGACCCTTCTAAGTCAGGCTCTTTCGGCAAGAGTAAAATCATGTTGCAGGCAAAGTTTGAAGTGTGCTTTAAGTTAAACAATCTAGTATTTCAGGAAGTGTGTACCTGTGTGTGTGTGTTTATATTATTTTTAAAGGACTGAGTAGTTTCCTTAGTTACTACAATTCATTTAACAGTCTCCTGTGCCTGCCTGACATCTCACTGGCCTGTTTTTGAGTCCTGCACTCAGCAGACTTGTTCATATCTCACACCTGTGTTTATATCTGCTGGTCAACCTCCTACTGCATCATAAAATGAACATATTTTAAGATTTTAATAGAAAATACCACATTCCCTCCAAAAGCAGTCAGAAAACATATGCTCCATACAGAAGTCTTGGAAAATATCACAGTGAAACACATTGCTTTGTGTGCTAATTAGACACCTAAAAAAAAAGAAATAAAGAGAAAGAAGCCCCTTGTCAAATATGCCCTCACTGATATCAACTCAGTCAGCTTATTTTTGCCACTTATTTTATGACAGACAAGACATGACATTTTAATTTACATTCTTATTATTAGTGTGGTTTATCTTCTTTTTCAGTAACTTACTGACAATCTTCATACATGCTTGTTGTTTTTATATTAAGTTAGGATATTCTAAAATGCAAGGAAGCAATCAACAATTACAGATGAAAAGGAAGCTGAAGCTCTAATATGCTGGCCCCTGCCTCCTTAATAAGTGTGTGTGAAGCTGTGTCATGCTTTGCAGGGAAGAGTGGAGAAAAAAATAGAGCTAGAAGAGGTTTTCTACAATTGTACATAGAATGAGGTTTTTAATTGAATAGGTCCATTGCCTTGAATCCACCATAATTTGATTCTTAAACTAAAATAATTGGTCTCAACAAACTCTTCCATTTGATTTGCCCTTCCATTTGAGGTCATTTTTAAAAGCAATGGAATTAATTATCAGAAAAATGTTCAAGGGATGGATTCAAAAGTCATGAAACTAATTGGTGACTAAGATGATGAGAACACTGGACCTCAGCCAGTGCCACAAGGAGGTCAGCCACATGTCAAGAGGCTGCCCACCCACCAGGAACTGCAATTTACACCACTTCTGTTGAGAGGCATTGGGCTCGCCATGTCACCTGTGGATAAAGTTTATTTATTTTATTTTTTATTATTTCAAATTGTATCTTGTTTAACTGCAGAAGGTTTTGAGCAGATGGACCATGCAAGTTCCATTTTTTTGTTAACAAATAATAATATACTTGATACTTAAAACAAAACTTAATTTTGTTAAACACTATTTTGTGTGGGGAGGAGGAGGGTGCATACAGACTTTAGAAGACAACGAGTGAGATTCCAGCTTCCTTTCTCCCTTGTGGGGCCCAGGAATCAAATTCAGGGTGTCAGCCTCAGCCGCAGGCAACTTTACCCACCGACCCATCTCACTGGCCCTAAAACAAAACTTGGTAAATGATTATGTTGGCTCAAGCCTTTGATCTCAGCACTCAAGAGCCAGAGGCAGGATGAGCCTGGACTAGAGGCTAGCCTGAGCTATATAGGAAAATCATGTCTAAAAAAAGAAAAGCGCATAAAAACCAAAACCCACACTCAATAAATCACTTAATCAAATTAAGGTAGTTTGGAAGGATGGCTTGGTGGTGGTTTCTTTTTTTATTTTTATTTTTTAAATATTAGTTACAGTTTATTAACTTTGTATCCCAGCTGTATCCCACTCCCTCCCAAACTCACCCTCTCTCCCTCATCTCCTCCCTACCCCTTTCCAAGTCCACTGATAGGGGAGGTCCTCCTCCCCTTTCATCTGACCCTAGCTTATCAGGTATCTTTAGGACTGGCTGTAAAATCCTCCTCTGTGACCTAGCAGGGCTGCTCCTCCCTCGGGAGGTCAAAGAGCCTGCCATTGAGTTCATGTCAGAAATAGTCCCTGTTCCCCTTACTAGGGTACCCACTTGGATACTGAGCTACCATGGGCTACATATGAGCAGAGGTTCTAGGGTACATCCATACATGGTCCTTGGTTGGAGAAACAGTCTCATAAAAGACCCCTGTGCCCAGATATATTTGGTCCTTGTGGAGCTCCTGTCCTCTCCTGATCATACTAACTCCTCCTTCTTTCATATGATTCCCTGCACTCTGACGAAACACATTTCAGCTAGTAGAACAAGAAAGAAGAGTGACTAAATGCCTTTTCAGGTGAAAATCGCCTCACAGAGAGCAATGTCTCAAGATGTATGGACAAGGGGCAGCTTTGAGGTGAGCAGCTTTCAAATGCTCACAGCATCGCTTAGGAATGCTTGATTCTGTGACATTGGAGAAAGCACAGTTCAGCTCAGAGGAACCACCCATGACAATGCCCTAATTGCAAGAAGATGGACCCCTATGTGGAGTTCCTGACTGAGAAATAGACAGAGTGCTAGTTCAATAAAGAAATTCCTAGATGACTTTCAAGTGTGCCTTTTCCCTGAATTCGATTACAGCAACTTTGCAGGCTACTTTTGGAGTTTGTTGACAACTCTAAAAGTAAATGTGTGTGGTAAAATACAAACATATCTTGAATCTTTTAAAAACAGGACACATTTCTATTGAGAGAAGGAATACAGGTCAATATCATCGCCCCAAAGGGTGACTCTGTGAGTGAGGTGAATGCTCACAGATGCAGTCAGCATGCTTGTTCTCATTAGTATTTCACTTTGATATGTTATATAAGCTTCCTTATATAAAACCCAAATATGCCAAGGTGTATTTTGTTGTTGATCATTAGAAACTGAAGGGGAGGAGCAGGGAACTTAAAATAAACAGCTATTTGAATACGATAGTGTCTTAACAACCTAGCACCAGCCCTCCAGAGCACTCTCTGCCTCTCTTCAAAGTAAACCCTTCGCTCCATTGCGTTTGTTCTTTACAAACAATGTCTTAAAATGTTGGGCCACAATTGGCAGATTTGGCTATTGCTGTCCCTTAAAGCTCCATTCATTACACCGCAGATGACTGAAAGTCAAGCTAATGAAACAGAGATCAAAATTCTGTAACAGGATTGATGATATCACTAAAAATCCCCAAGGCTTCCCTTCACATATTGCTAAATCTTAATCCCGCATTAGGATACAAGTGGGTAGAATCACAGAGTCAGAACTACATACAGCCTACAACATAAACAATACCCACACCCATTCTCAGTTGCTGAAACTAGTGGGGAATTCAGCATGCATGCTTGTGGTCTGACTATGACCTCAAGCAACAATGAGCTTCAACAAACTCCTTCTTAAACTCCTTCTATCGCTTTCTATCAATTCACTCCAGACCTATGGCACATTAGATTTGGGGATCTTTCAGCACTTCTCAGGCTCCAGACAAGCAAAGCAAATAAAAGGATTAAAATTTGCTCTGATGAAATTATAACGTTCATTGCTCAAGGCCTTAGGAATTGTCTACCCCTAAAAATCACTTAGAGAAAGTTCTCATGAAATCTGTATCCATTGACTAGTATTCATGAGCTATGCATTTGTTCAGGGAAAACAAATGAAACAAATAAACTATGCTTCAAATAAAAACATGATATATTTAATCTAACAATAGCCAGATCTCCGACGAAAAATTTCACAAGAAAAAAAAAAAGTAATCAGAAAAACTCTTAAACAAAAAGTATAAGAAAAAAAAAAGGCTCTTCAGGTTACAATTTAGAAGACTTGCATGTACCACCATCCTTTGGTGTCTACCAAAGGGAATCAATTCCAGGAGACCCCAATGAAAACACACCAAGGCTGTCCAAGTCCCTTCCTTATTTAAAGTAGCGCTTTGCCACACAGCCTGTGAACATTCTTCCACTACTTTCATGTCTAGATTGTGATAGTGACTACAATGCAAATGCTGTTACATTAAACTCCATGTTTAAGGACTAATGATGAGAAAGGTTTATGCATGTTCATTATAGATGCCAATGCTATCTAACCTGTAGAGGAGAAGCCCTCAGGGGAACAACTATCCACCATTTAGGTTTTTTCCCATCACCATGATTTGGTGGGTATTGCTTGTCCATTTCTGAATAGAGGTTTGGGCACTGAGGACAAATACACATGTCACAGCTGGTGAGCGACAGATCGTAGGGCCAGCAGGACCAAGCTCTTTCCACTCTGGCATGCTGCCACTCCCACACCTCACTGAAATACAGGCAGAGCACCAAAGGAAGTGTGAGTGAGTCCTGTGGGTTTCATCTCACACAAAAACAGGTCCCCTTTCCAAGGAGGCAGGTGAAATGGAGCACATCCACAGCGGGCCAGAGGTACCTCTGTCTCTGGGGACTGGGGAAAGGTGACATCACAGCAGGAGACTTGTGCACACCCTTCTCAATGCGCTGAGTCAACAGTGAGAGCAGTTCATAAACCAAGCAGCTCCACAGCCCAGCAGAAGTGCAGCTGGCTTCTGCCAGTCCTTTCTGGTCCACATGGCCACTGAAGGGGTGAAAGGACTTCTTTGGCTAAAGGCACCGTGGAGACAAAGTGTCTTAGCAAACCTCTGTAAGGCTAAAGTCATTCTAAATTGGCACATGCTTGAATGGCCCTACTCCTTGGGCTATTTATTGGGTGGGAAGAAGTCTTTTTCCACATAGAACTAGAAAGAACAAATTTAAAATTCAGAATTGGGTGCATGAGCCAATGCATTTAGTGGAAGCAAGATGTTGTGGGCAAGGATCAGCCAGTGCCTGTTAATAATGATAACAATAATAATAACAACAATAATAATAATGAGCTGACATTTCAGCTTATAGCTGTTTTGCTTTCTTGGATTTCTTTGACTGAAATTTCAAGTTAGATATAACTTATACATTTATATACCATAAACTTTATATATCTGCATATATATAATGTGGAAAGTTATTATTAGGATAATAATAACTAGGAGAGCTAGACTTGAGATAAGTCTATCACTTTCACACACATACAGAAAAAACATCCCACTCCCCACCATTGTGGGGGTGACCATTCCCCAGTAAGACAGTTTGGAAACGACTGTCTTCTCTCCCCACCTCACTAAGCAACATGCAGGTGAATAGCTTAGAAGTACAGCTCTCATTTGAATCTATTCCTAGACAAAACAAATCCTTATGTTCATGGAAAAATAAAAAAAGCAACTAAAACGCTGGCCTGGCAAGAAGGCTCAGGAGGTAAAAGCATTTGACATAGGCCAGGCATGGTGTTGCTCACCTTTAATCCCAGCACTCAGGGAAGCAGAGGCAGGCAGATCTCTGTGAGTTTGAAGCCAGCCTGGTCCACAAAGCAAATCCAGAACAGCCAAGGCTACATAGAGAACCCTGTCTCGAAAAAAAAATTTTTACATGGAAACATAATCTGATCCCAGTCCCCAAAATCCACTCAAAGGGGAAAGACAGATCTAATTCCTCCAGGTTGTCCTCTGACCTCCACATATGTGTTGAGGCAGGTGTGCACCCATAACAACACACACCAAACACACACACTTATACAATCACACACACCACCAACAACAACAAATACATTTTTTAAAAAGAAGAGAATCGCTTCATATGAAGCACTGACCCCCACCATAACACTGCATGGCTGTCGAGACGTTAGGATGCATGTTGAGACAGCCAAAAATTCTTCTCATAGAATTTCAGTTAACTGACTGGTCCCTGTAAGGGTCCTGACCTTTCTTCAAATAAGAGCTTACAACGATAAGGAAAATGATTGCTGTTTCCTGTTTCTGGGAGATGCTGGGCTGAGTAGGAGAGAGCAAGCAGATTCAATGTGTTGGCTCCTCATCAGATGAGGCAGTCCACCAGGCTACCTCCCTGCCTCCTGATGGCTGGTCCTGGGCATCCTGGATTTGCTCCTCTCTGGTGGATGACAGACCACTTTGTCCCACGAGTGCATTTTCATTGGAATACTGAGTGTTGGCTAAAGCATACCTTTAAATCTAGATTAATTACCAAAATGCCAAAGCCCAAAAGTATGCTGCTCTTCCAGGTCCCTGGCTCCCACTCCAAGGCCGTCTGTATCTCCACATCAATTTCTTCCACTTGATCTGTCAGAAAGATACCTTGTAGATCTGAGAAAGAGGAACAGCAGAGCAGCCTTTAGGGGCATGGTAAAGAGATACAGTGGCCACACAATAAGGGTACTGCTAGAAAGGTCTCCACGTGTCTAGTCCCCTGGACGTTGCCCACAGGGATGCTGCTACCAAGACAGCCAAATAGCTCCCTGAATGCTGGTGCTACAGAGAGCCAGGCTTGGCCCGTGGGCTGGAGATCTCTGTATCTAGGAGAACTTGCTATGATCTGTACTCTAGCCCTGTGGACAGGGCAGGAAACTCCCAGCCCCCACATGTAAGCCCTCTCTGTTTGGAATATGTAAAGAGGCTTTTGTTTTCCTGACCAATTCCTGAACTGACAAAAGAAGTGTTCTTATAAAAATTTAGATTTCCTCTTTTATTTAAAAAACAGAAATTTATACCACTTAGGAGAACCAGGCTACAATAGTACATGGTGGCAGGAGGCTAGTACTTTTGGAGGTGCGTGAAAAATCCTTCAAAGGTTAAGCCAGCTAGGACCACATGTCAAAAACCTAAACAGGCTGGGATAGTAACTCACCCACAAGCCACTTTTCTAGAACGAATGAAGCCCTGGGTTCAGTCTACAGTAACAAAGACCAAGAATAAGATGGAGGGTGGATTAAAGAGAGGAAAGAAGGTAAATGAAGACCAGATTTCCAAAGATGGTTCACATTTGTGTATATGTTTCTTTTTTTCCTTTTATTTATATGTGTAAATGTTTAATTTTTGTGTATGTCTGTGTGCGACTTGTACGTTTATACCTGTGTCTTCGAGAAGAGGGTGTTGGATACCCTGGAACTGGAGTTATAGACTTTTGTGATTAGCCATCTGGGTACTGAGAATGAAACCCAAGATTTCTGGAAAAGCAACCAGGGCTCTTAACCATTGGGGCATCTCTCCAGCTCCACATTTATGTGTATGTTTGCAGTTCAACTGATCTTTTACACATTGAGTAGCTGTAGGATCAAGTGTCTGGATGTTTGAAAAGTTAACACTGGCTTTTTAGCTGTGCTTTCTTGTTGTTCATTTGTGTTTGGGGCATCAGAAAGATCCTTTGAGCTCAATGGATCAATGATGGCAGCTCTTGACAGGACCACATTGGCTGACTGGAATACATTTGAAGAGGAGCCATTGATACCTAAACAAAAGTGGCCCAAACCACCAGAACCTAAGTGTCATGACCTCAAAATGTATCCCAAACGTGGCATTTGAGCATGGGGTAGTATTGAGACTCAAGCATTCCAACGGGACCTGTAGGAATGACCCTCTGTACATTCCCAAGACTCTCATGGATTGCCCATGCTGTAGCTAAAGTTGCCACGGTAACAAGCCATGTTGGGCAGGATCTCACTGCTGGTGTGACAAAGTCACATACTTAGTCATAAAGCTACAGAAGTGAACCTAAACAACCTCTGGAGATAATGGATATGGCATCACACCTTCTTCTATGAAATTCATGAAGCTTTGGGCTTGCTGGGAAACCCAAATCTTATCTCCCATGAAGACAGCTCTGAGGCAGACTGAAGGGCGTGGTAAAAAGAGAGCAGCTCTGTACCTGGAACTGCCAAGTACAGCCTCTGGGCCACTGCATTTCTAACTTTCACCCATGCTGACCTCAGGAACGGATCCTTGTGTGCAGACATCCACGGATGCAACCGCTTTATTCATTTTTGGTCCTAACATGGAGCCCTGCCCAGGATTAGCATACAAAAAAAAGCCCACAAAAAAACAAAAACAAACAAACTATTGCCTTAAACTGTCTGATTCACAAAATGACAAAAGCACACTTTTGCTCAAAAAACAAAAATGGGGAAAAGGGTAACTTGTACCCTGTACTTCAAGAATACAGTACCCCTCTTCCCCACACCACTTCTGTCTCCCAGGAACTAGTGAACTATAAGAGCCCCCTTCCTCAGGCAACCTAGGGGACTCATTCACACTTAACAGACTTTCCAGCATACAGCAGAGCCTCCAAGAACAGATCTGTAGCTCCTACGTAACCAGCTAAACTGCTTGAGCAAGTATAATTTTTAGAAAGATTTTCTTGTTTCTTTTCTTTGTGGGAGTGTCTGTATGTATGTATATGCCTCCTGAGCATGTCTGGTACCCATGGAGACCAGAAGAAGAAGTCCCCCAGGACTGGAGTTGCAGAGAGGGTTGTGAGCCCCTACATGGATGCTGGAAACTGAACCTGGAGCCTTTGAAGGAGAAACAGATGCTTCTAATCCCTGATCCATTTCTCCAGCCCTTGACAAAAGGAACCACATAAAAATTGTCAGGTAGGTAGACTACCTACCCCTTTGCATATTCCCTGTGACGTGAAAGAGCCTGAAGCCACCCCAAGGTCTCCAGCAAGGAGAGAAGTAGGAAAGATCAGAAGCAGAAGGGACAGCACTTGCCCTCTGATTTCTTATCATGTGACTGACAGTACAACCCTTTCAGTTATAACTTTTAATTCTGCCTTTTCTCAATATTCATCATGCTACTTGCTCAATTCTAAGGAAATACTCATGAGTGCCAATACCACAGTAAAGCCGAGACTGACAACCTGGTTGACGTGGAGTGAGACCAGCAATATCGGTGTAGTGATATGCTAAATACTCAAACATCCTTCTAATGGCTTATCTTCAAAAAAAAAAGTTATTGCTTCTAATAAGTCCTGACACGAGTCTGGTTTCATTGTGTGACCTTAAAATAAAGACAGTAGAAAATCTAGATTAAGGAGGACTATCTCTGGGATGATTGTTGATCCTCTCAGCAATTTCCAGATTCTATAGCTTATCACTCAAGAGCCTCAGAAATAACTATTCAAACTACAACGCCTCAGACTTATCCATTGGACACTTAGCATAACAAGGGGGAAGCACGCTACTATGGTGTTTTTGCAAGGCTACTGGAGGAAATGAAATTTCACAGGGATTGCTTTTATATAGCCTCAGACATTCAATCACAAGGCCAGCAGGCCTCACAGGTAGCCCAGAAAACAGCTCAACACCTGCCTGCAGAGTTCCCATTCAGAAACTCCCAAAGACAGGCTGCTATCCAGTCATTTGCTCACCATGTAAAGTGTACTGGCAGCCACAAGAGAGGTACATTTTTGCCTCTGCCAGGAGATAGAGTCTTTGCTTCAGGGAGGAATCAAATCTGCCTTGTCAGACAGGTTCTAGAACTGGGTTTACTCAGAGGTGACATAAGCTTCAGATGTCTTACTAAAAACAAAACAAAACAAAACAAACCTAGTATTTTTCCCCAAGAAGCAACTCAGAGCTTAATTTCCAGGATGAAGATTCATACTTCTCTGCCATCCCTGCCCCCAGCCAGTCACAGTCATGCAGGACAGTGAACCCATGCCACTTCATATGCCCATTTAAAAAGTCTCCAACCAAGATAAGAAAAATTTGGCCTTGATGATCTTAATGTGATGGTTCTCCACTCACTTGGGGTCCTTAGCAGGCTATGGGTGCCTGACCCAGCTCTCAGACAGTAACCTGGCCTTGCCTGGGCCTGAGGAACAGTTAGTAGCCTGGAGGGGATACTCCTGAGCAGTACTGTTTGACAGCCACTGTTTCCTGTGCCTGGAAACCTGCCAGATCTTGTAATGTACATAAAAAGGGAGGGTAGGGAGTGTGGTTTCTTTCTTTTCCAAGCAACTGGAAAAGACACCTAGTACCCAACAGGTGTCTTTTACATACATATGAAGTTACACTTGCGTGATATACGGAGGGAAGGTCCAGCTGATACCATTCTAATCAGGGCAGGTGGGGGTAATGTTACTTCCCAGAGTTTATATGAAAAGATACTAAAGCCCACAGCTAGGTTATTCTTGTCAGCACTAAATACAACTGTTTTTTCTCATCCAATCACACCATGTTACAAAGGGTGAAACGGTGGTGAGAGGGCTTCCACACTGCCCACGCTCAAGGACCTGCCCACGCTCTGCTGAAAACGCCAGCACTTCCGCCGATGCAGCTCTTAAGATCCTACAAATGGCAGCAGAGGAGGAGTTTGTGACCATGAAGTAAAATGTCCAGGAATGTTGCTATCCCTTTATCATCACATTATTCGTAATGCTATCCCATTAATAATAAATCAGGACACACATAAAACTCATAACCACCAAGTTATCTTGTCATTTACTCTTCTCCACCAGAGATAATAGTAATACATTGACTAAATGTTCCTTTAAAATATTTAAGACTTCTGAAATTACAGTCATTCAAATCTAGGTATTTAGGATGGATGCCTAGTTATGGACAGCTAAATGAGAACTCTTCAAAACAAATTCAGAAATAAATGCTCCTAATTTAAAAGTCTAAACCAAAACAACATTAAAGGAACACTTCAAAAGTGGAAGTCTGGACTGAAGAGGTGGCTCAGAGAGCACTGGCTGATCTTCCAGAAGTCCTGAGTTCAATTCCCGGCACCCACATGCTAGCTCAGAACTGTCTATAGTGAGATCTGGTGCCCTCTTCTGGCATGTAGGTGTACATGCAGACAGAACATTGACTACATAGTACATAAAAAAATATTAAAAAAGAAAAGAATGGAAGCCCTTGTTTCAATTTATCTCTGTTCCTGTTACACTTTGTAAATCTTTGTGAGGTCAAGAAAGATAAATATTAAATTAATGTTTAAATGAAAAATATTTTAGATAGCTAAAACATACAAATAAATAAGTGTTGAATAAGGTCAGAACTTACCTTATATCAATAGTATATAGCCACTGAAATAATAAGTATGTCGCAGGATAGAAATATTGCTGTGGTGTGATATAAGCAAAGAATAATAAAATTTACACACATATGAAGTCATGGGTATGCCTAAAATATGAGAATATGAAGAACACTGTATGTAATCCTAACTGTTGAAAATTCTACAGGAAGCATAGTATACTAAAAGAAAAGCATCTATTGTTTATGTGAAACTCAAATTTGACTGGGAGTTCTGTATTTTATCTAATAACCATAATATCACACAAATGTTTGCATTAAAACATTAGCATTCTTCTGGGTTGAGTCTTTCAGTGACAGGTTCCTGTCCTGTTCCCTGTTTTCTCCCTCTTCCGATGTCCATCCCATTTGCCTTTCTGAGTAAGGATAGATCACATGGGAGAAGAGGGAGGGAAGGTGGGTTGAGAGGGGTTGAAGGAGGGGCTACAGCTGGGATACAAAGTGAATAAATTGTAATTAATAAAAATAAATAAAATTTTAAAACCATTCGCATTCTGAATATTTAATGAAACAAATTTGGGTCTTCCCCACAAAGGATAAGCCAAAGATTAGATAGCAAAAACTATAAACAGAATTTTTGTTCTCCAAAATGATAAAAAACAAATACATAGGAATATCTTGCAGGAGTCTGTGTATCTACAGAGGATTTCACTTTCCCCTTCATTTTAGATGAGCTTTTCTGACCTATTTCAAAGGGGAATCTCAGTAGGTGAAACAGAAGCCATAAAAGGTTCTCAAACAAGGTATGCAGATAATATGCAAAATAGAATTGCCAAATAGCTGCAAATTTTTACAGTCAGCACAGCATGAAGATTTTCATGAAATGATTAAGAAACTGAACATATGACCCCTCTTCAAAATGCACTCAACGGCTTCAATATCTACACTTACAATTCCTGTCTGGTATATTATTTTGAAAATGTCTAAGAATGTGGTGTTCCTATGAAAGGGGGAGTTTTCTAGGACCCAGAGACACAAATCGGAAATGTACACAGGAACTTTGAGAATGTGGCTTCTAGAGGTGTGGGCAAGGAGCTTTAGGAGCTGGATTGCTTTGTTTCTTGATATAAACAAAATTTGAAAACGTACTCTGCTTTCAGTGACACTGGATTAAAATTATTTCCTCAGTGGAAGAAAAATGTGATTCTCAGGGTTACAGGTACTCTGGCTAAATCACAAGACATTTCCAAATTTGAAAGTTCTTGAATGTTGATATACCAGGTTGTCTGAGGCACATGTCATGAAGCTCCCAGAATCACAGACCAAGATTCATTCTATTTCAGTACACGTATTTCACAATCAGATTATAACAAATACCATGTATATACCCATAAGTATTGTGGTCTTTGGGAACTCTACACTGCCCAGCACCAAAAGCATTTGCAAATCATTCACTGCATTCCTGAACTGAAGACTCGGATCATGTATTAGCCACAGCCTTTCTCTGGAAGAGAAGACTGACACGTACTATGTTCAATGTAACATGTCTCTAGGAACAGTTTCCCTAAATATCCCCTGCCACCTATATCAGTGAGTCTTAGAATTCTCAGGACCTAAGAACATAAACATTTCTGGTTCACACAGAAAGTTTGCTTTTTGATGTCTGTTCCTGGGATCAAAATGTGGCATTCATGTCAAAGACCCAACTAATGATTCTAAAAGGTAGAACTTAGGAGCGCTGCAGAATCAATAGGGTTCTCTTTACTTTTCAGTCTGCACCAGGGGCATCACCAGACCTGACAGACACAAAGTCAGTGCCCTCTGCTCCCAACACACCGAATTCCTCAAAGAAATTGGCACCCCAACGCAACTGCTCCAAAGCCACTGTGGAGACAGTGGCTGTATTCAGTGACACTCCTGAGACTGGAAGCCTGGCTTTTCCTGTCATTAAAAATGCTAAGCCTTGTCTTTACCACCCAGATGGCTAAAAGCTTTGCTGTCAGCACATACATAGCAATTCTCAGACAACCAATTCCGATAAACTTGCCTCAGTCCCCAGAGGTAACAATTGTTTTCACCTTGGTAACGTCATCATTTGCACACTGTGCTTGAGTCAATGATATCTGAAGCATGAGATGATATCACAAGCCAGAGATGACCATCCCATACTAGTGCCCACCTCTAACAGACAAACTGAGTCTCTAGCACTGCGCCTAAGGGGCTCAGGCCATGCAGGTGTTGTCCCGGCTACCCTTCTCCTACCCTTGCTTCTTTTTTAGTACACTAGAAAAATTGTTTGAAATGCTCAGAGAGATCGAGAACTCCAAGATGTGTGAGAGTTTGTTTTCTAAAATGAAAACAAAGAATTCCAAACAGCGCCAGAACATCAGACTAAACAGGAAGACAGGATCGATCACGCCTAACCTTTGGGTCGCACTGAAATCCCAACTATGCCCGAGTGTTTTTGAACAGAAATGATGCCAGATGGGAAAAATACCTTCGAGCTAAGGAATGAAAGTATAAGAAATTCCTCATGCATGCTGATTTTATTGTAAAATGATTTCCTGAGGATGATTTACTACGACTTTAATTCCATAATACAGATTTGATGTGTTACTTTGTGTTACATTAGGTTTTAACTCAAAGTGTGAATTGGCTTTAAAAAAAAAAAAAGACCAATTATCTACTAGGTCAGGCTAACTAGGCCCCCAAAGAGACTTAACCCTTTGCTTCTGTAGAAGGACTTTGTAGTGTCTTAAAAGTTACACAAAGTTCAACCCAGAGAAAGAAATACAAATGCTAATCTATGTAAGAATTTAAAATTCTCTCTAGGGACACTTGTGTCTTGTTTTATGGCTAGGCCCTAACAGTTTGCTTGTGGGAAGCTCTGGATGCAACTGAGTTGGGAGGGAACAATGTGGAAGTTTCAACCCTACTTCTCATTGACTCTACTGAAAAGAGAAAAACATCAATTCCTTGGGTAAACAAGGGAAAGGTGATCAAAAAGAACATTCTTGCATGTAATTATAAATACACTGACTTATTATGGCTCAGTTTAGGAAAATAGCCTTTGATCCACTATGCGTTAAAAGAACTGTCCTGGAAACTCACACAGTTAAAATCTACTTTCACCCTGGTGAGTTACTCACATAATGAAATATTGTGGAGGGAGTTGGAGTGCAGAATAAAAGGCGCCACAACCTGTTGAACTCATTCAATTATCTGAGAGTGAGTTAGTCTGTCTGTCTATCTCTCTATCTGTCTATCCATCCATCCATTGTTCTATCATATGTCCATCCATCCAATCGTGTTTTAAGTAAGCACTGCAATTTAAAAATCTGTTGTACTGAACTCATATGAAATTACCAAAATATTCTTTTAAAATGTTACTCACTTTCTCTAAAATAGGTCATCTTCTCAGAGAGTTGAAATATATGTTCAACAATTCACAAATGTTTACTTGGGGTTATACACAAGGTTTCACATGGACCAAATGCAACATTTGTCTTTCTAGACGTAAATACCCACAGCAGACAGATCAGGCACTCCAGTTGCTGCTGATCCTGCCCAGTGAAACACAGACTTTGTGATTCGAGTAGCTAGCATAAACCTTCAGATTTCCACATTGTAGTGAAATGTCACTCAACTTGATACACCAGGAGAGACCACAATGTATGGGTGTAAAACATAAGGACAGAAGAGTGATTTTTTTTCCATTTTCAAGAACGAAAAAGGTATTAAGTTATTTTGTGTGAAATGCAGAAGTCCTACATCTTGTATGACCTTAAATAATTTAGCCACTTAGCAATTTATCAATTTATACATAATCTAGAGCATCATTTTGTATACTGTGTGTGTGCACATGCATGTATGAGTGTGTGTGTGTGCAGTATTGTACTTGGCACGTATTTTCTGGATGACTGGATGAGTGGCATTCCAAGAGAGGATATTTCAGTATGAGCTGTAGTTGAAACTGTGAGTTATTCAACATGGGCCTGGCTGATGGGGCGCCCATGGATCTGATGATATGACGATTCCTATTCCTCTAGAGTCATGAAGCTGCTTGATATAAATCCCCAGAGGGAATGAAGACAATGACTTAAGGAATCATTTCTAGGTTCTTCCTGAATTTGCTGTGTTTCTTAAGTCACCATTTTGTGTGTGTGTGTGTGTGTCTGGCCATATAATACAGTGTCCTACACAAAAGTCCAGAATCCAAAACTGCTAGCTGCAAACTCCTCGAGGATATGATGCCTCACTACACAGCTCTCTACAGAAATGAGCACCATGGCCAGCAGTCCATTATATGGGTCTCCAGAGGTGGAGAGTCACTTATTCTCACCCCTGCCCTCTGGATCCTGGCAGAGCTTTGCTCTTGGAGAGACACCAAGTAATCTTTCCAGATACAGAAGTCATGAAGAAGCCAATAAGGACTCAACCCCCTTCCCCTCACAGTGAAGGAAACACTTGAATCCAAACACCAAGGCTCAGTTTTAAGCACTGGACTCAGCTAAAAGGCACAGTTAGATTTTCTACTTTAAAAGATTATTCTGGCAGAAATAGAGAAAATACATTGGATCAGAGAGGCTTTTTACAAGACTAAGAGTACTTGAGAGCAGTACACTGGTATCCAAATGTATCCCGGATTAAAGATGAAGAACTAATGTCTGAAGTCTGCCTCCTGGCCCACCCTTTCCTAATGCATGACCATACAATAAAAATAGCTGTAAATATTTCTAAGTCATTTCCCTCTTTTAAAGGCCTATTTTTTCATTCTGTTTTCTCATATGTGAATTCAAGAGAAGTGTGCTTATTTCATGGAGCATCAGCCACCAGTAAATAATTCTCACTAATGTACACTTACACCTGGTGCCCAGCCCTCTGGCTTCCAGGAACCCCAAGAGGAGGTGGAGAAATTGTGTAACAAGACCATGCCAACCCCAGAGTTCTTGATCTTATAACAGAAAAAAAGGCATTAAGATGGTTCACCAACACAGTCTGGCACATACAAGAAACCACCTAAATTATGAGCATCATTACAGTGTCACAGTGTTACAACACTGAATGTGGAACTTCCAAGACTCAAATGGCTCAGAAGGAAGCAAGTCATCCCTGCCCCCATTTACAACTGAACAACTGTATACCAGACAAGTAGCTTGTTTGGTTGTCAGAGCGGCATGCTCTGTTAACTCCGAGCTGATTCCTCTCTGTAGCTAAGGAAATCAAGACACTTTCCATGCTCAGTAAAGGCTTGGCCTTTAGGAAAGAGCAATCTGGCTTTAGGAAGTCATGTTGCAACCATGGAAGAAAGGAAGAAACTTCAAAGCCAGCATTAAAAGCTCTCTGCCAAAGAAAGAGACGAGAGCTCAACAGAGGACCACATTCTCGCCCCAGCTGACTGTAACTTTGGATTCTCTCTTTAAGCATTGCCAATTTCTCCCAAGTGTTGGAATGTCTCTGCCAGCATTGGCTCTCATCTGCTCAACTGAATGAAGTGGCTAGAAGTGTGCGATAAGATAAGCCAAGAGCAACAGAGGGAACAGTCTTCACATCCCTGACTCAGGGGATTCCCACGTAATTCTCACACACAGCTGCAAAGGACAGTACAGCCTCCTGGAAGACAGACAGACACGTACACGACCAGCTGCTGTCAGCGTCTGTGTGACAAGCCTGGTTATTTCCCCCAAACACTTCTGTCAGTATTTATTTCCGAACTTCACTTACTCTTTTTTTTAATTTTTAATTTTTGGATTTATGGCTAAGTTTAGTGCCTGGTTCAGGCATGTCCAACTCTTTGACATTGAGACACAGCATGGTCATCTTCAAAGCTCATGCTCAAGCACTATTTAGGCAAATGAACTGCAGAAGAAAACATGTTTTAAGTAAATTCATGATTTTGTGCTCGGCTGTGGTATCTGTGGTTCTACGAGGCCATACATGGTGGCATTCTTTGAGCTTCAGGATGGAAGTGCCTGCCCGGTCCAGGCTAAGCACACATGCTCTCTTGCTCTGCCAGGGGACTACCCAGAAGTCCCTACATTACTCTTGAACTTAGCAGTCAAGTGCTCAGGACGTTGAGGACGCTGAACGAAAGCTCCACTCTCTCTGTCCCACCCACTGCCGGGGAAGAGCTCAAGGAACTGACCCAAACAGCCTTCCACACAAACACTGGCCACTGTGGCTTAAACCATTTGACCTCAGTGTCAACACTGGTTTTTTGGGCATGGGGGGCACAGCTTTATCTTTTGGGGGATAAGGGCTGCTCTGTCACTGTCCAGCTGGGATTTCTTGTTCTCCTATGGCATTGTACTACAGCAGACAAGAGCTCCCGGAGCCAGTACTGTCCCTGTCATCCACCTGTCCCTAAGCCTATCAAAGAACCTCTTTCCACACACGGGAGCTCCTCATCTCACAGTCCGTCACCCCCAGTACTCCTAATACATGCAATAACCACCAGCAGCAGTCTCCATTCTAAGCATTTACACAGACATGCTCAACCTATGGCCTGGGACTGCCAAGCGGCCAAGGACAGTTATGAATTTGGTCAAATACAAAACCATGAGCTTACTTTAAACAATATGAAATGTTCTGTGGTATTTTGTTTGTTTGCTTTTGCTTTGTAACTCAATTGTGCTGTTCGCAAGGCTAAACTTTGTAGATAACAATGTCAAAGCATAAGACATGCCTGCAAGAATCACAGAGCCAGGAACCACACATTACATATCAAATGTTGTTTAAATTAAATGTCAACCTCACAATATCTGTATTTAGTAAATGCATACTATATGCCAGATCAGTTGGTTCATTCATTTTTGCAGTACTGAAGACCTTAGAGACATGTTGGAGAAAATTTTCTGCCATGCCAGCTCTATAGTGTTTTTAGAACTCTCCAGCTATCCTATAATATGAATGCTATTATCGCCTCTCTTTCGCAAGTGAAAAAGCAAAAACAAAAACAAAACTCAGCCTTCCTTAAACGAAGGGAGGAATGGCCGCAAAGGTGCCGTTTTCATCATTGTCGTGTGAGCATGAAGGGCACTGGACTGAAGGGCTGGGGGTTTACTCTTGTCTGGACCCACCTGAAATGCTGTCTATATAGCAGGGGCCAGACAAATTAATTGTGGGGGTCCCAGGACAAACATATTAGTCTGGGGAGTTAAGGGGAAGTGAAAGCAGATGGCAACAAGCAAAGCCGTTAGTATGAAAGAAATGAGACAGATAACGTAGGGTTAGACTCGTACGTACTGCACAGGCTGGGACTGCAAGTGAGCAGGGTGACATTCAGGCAGGCCTGGGGGCCACATCCAGCAGAGACTCCAGTAGGCTGATTATCAGAACAAACAGATCGAATGTCTCCTTATCTGAGTCATAAAAGCAACTCAGAGTTTTCTTAGAAGCTGTAAAAATATGTTGGAGGGTTTAGGACGTAAGAATAACAAGTGACTTAGATGTCACAAGGATCCCTGGAGCCTGCCTTCACAGAGGAGTTACACAGAAGACTGAAAGGAAAGTCTTCAGGAGAACCCTGAAAGAGTCCGGTGAGAACACAGGGCCATGGCAGTCTGACTCAGTTCAATTCTTGCTGTTTGGTCCATGTCACACCCATCTCATTCACTTACAGGCACTCTATAGTTGTTGAATACCTCCTTCATTAAACAGTCCCTTTCCTTGTAAACAACCTGTTTTATTAAGATAAAAAATTCATAATAATAAGTCAGCAAACCCAGAATTAGAAAAGGAAATAAAACCATTTTTTCTTCTGGTCATTGTGACAGTGACCATCAGTCAACATCAGCTTCATATTCACATGGAAAGAGAGAGATTGGAAATTTTTTTCTAAACGATAATTTCATTCTTCCAGTTAGTTCATAATTCCAGAAGAGCAGAGTTTTCCAGTAGGTGGATCTGAAACAGGAGCATCAATGGGAGTTCTGTGGTTAGATGGGTTTGGAGAAACAGTGCATGTGTCGTAGAACCTAAGAACCTGTTCATGCAGTACTTACAAGCCCAGTGGAAGAGCTCGAGTCAGAACAAGCAGCCAATGGACAGGTTTCGGAGCCCAATGCCTTGAATGATGAACCCAGGCACGTCTCAAAACGTATAGTCACAAACCTCTTCACTTCTCACAGTGACTTAAACGGTAGCTTAAGACGCTGAAAGTCATGGGCGTTCTAACATCCAGACTTGTGAAGGTTTTTTTTCCCCTTCCCCAGCTGTCATGGTGCTTTTCAAGCTTCCTAGCCTCTACAGGAACTCCACATCAAACACAGTAATGAAAATTCTAAGCCAGGATCCACACACAAAATAGAACATGCAGTGTTTATCTTTCAGGGGCTGGGTTACCTCACTCAGTATCTTTTCTCGTTCCGTTCATTCTCCTGAAAATGTCATAATTTCACTTTTCCTTATAGATGCTAAAGTTTCATTGTGGTTTTAGACCACATTTTCATTACCAGGTATTACCTAGCTATTGTGATCAGGGCAGCAATGAACATAATGCACAAGTGTCTCTGTAGTAGGATACGTAACCCATTGGTATATATGCTCAGAGGCAGTATAGCTGGGTCATATGGCAGTTCTGTATTTGGCTTTCTGAGAAACCTCTTCACTGGTTTCCATAGTGAGTGCATCATTCTACACTCCCAGCAATACTAAATGAGAGTTCCCCTTTCTCTATAATCTCGCCAGCATTTACTATTATTGTTCTAACTGAGGTAAACTGAAATATCGAAGTAGTTTTTACTTGTATTTCTCTGATGGATAAGAACGGTGAGCCCTTTTTAGAATGTTTACTAACTGTAATTATTCATTTGAGTACTTTGTTCAACTTCATTGCACAAGTTTGATTTGTTTGGTTTTTGATATTTTGGGTTTTGATTTCTTTGTATACTGTAGATAATAATCCTATATCAGATTTATAGTTGGCAAAGATCTTCTTCAATTGTCTAGGATGACTCTTCACTAGATTAACTGTTTCTTTTGATGTACAGAAGGATTTTTTTTTACAGAAGGATTTTTATGTCATGAACCCCATTTGTCAACTGTTGATCTTATTTTCTGACCAGAGTCAGGAAGTTCTTACTTATACCTGTAATTTCAAGTACACCTCTATTTTTTTTCTAGCGGTTTCAGAGTTTCAGGTCTTATGTTGAGGTTATTGGTCCGTTCAGAGTTGAGAGATTCAGATCTAGTTTAATTTCCGTCATGCAGACATTGTTTTCACAGTACTATTTGTTACAGGGTTATCTTTTCACCAATGTGAATTTCTGGAATTACTGCCAAAAAACCAGATGGCCATAGTTGTGTGGACTTATGTCTGGGCCCTCTATAGTATTAATGATGGTGAAAATGTTTATGTGGTGAAGGTAGGAAGAGGTGGGGAAGAGGAAAGAACTGCAGTAGGTTAACTAAACCTAAGAACCTGTGAAAAGGTAACACAAGGGGTACTACTTTGTAATGTATTTCTTGTATCAGTGTGGGTATCCTGAATAGGTATGTGTATAATGCTACTTCAAGAAGCATTGAATTATTAAATGAAAATTCCAGTACTACTTACGGCATACCTCCGTATGAGCTGCTAGTCAGAGGGGTCCTAGAAGTCCCCCAAAATACAGGCTCTTGACATTTGTCTTAGTTAGGGTCCCTATTGCTTTGATAAAAACAAAAACACCATGACCAAAAAGCATGCTGGAGAGGAAAAGGGTTAGTCAGAGAAACTTCTTTACGCAATGGGTAGTAGCTATCACAGAAAGTTATAACTACTTCAGCCCTAAATAGAACACCTATAACATACCAGCCATGCTTCAGAGATTGTCTCAGAAGAGGGAGTAGAAAGAATACAAGAGCTGGAAGATGGAGAGGGATACTGTGAAGTGTTGTCTTCTGGACTTGACACATAGACGTTGCACTCATACTCACAGCAACAGAGCTTACCTACAAGACCTGAACAAGATGCAGACTGTCAGCATTCTACCACTGGTGATCCCTAGGACTCGTAAGACCCTTCCATAGCTGAGAAGCTGTAGGCAGTTAACACTTGTGTAGGGTGTGAGAGTCATTTTCTTCAGTGGAGTAAGTACTGCCACACTGCCCATGCTCCAGTAAATAGCCTTTTCCCCATGCGCATGTAAGCAATCCTAATCAGATTCAGTGGACAACATACAAAAAAATACACGAAAGCAAGAGGAGGGCTTGTTAGAAAGTGAGGGTCCAACGAGCGTGGAGGACAAACAAGACAGCCAAAGGGTGACCATCAACATGCACACGTCGTGTATGAAACTGTCAAAAACCCACATTAAAAAAAATTATGGAAGATATTGAAAGTCTATGCAAAGAAAAATCACTTCCAAACATTGTAACATTCACAGCCCCTAACTTGGAAGGAGTGATGATTAGCTGCACACACTTGGCTAAGGACCGAGTTACACACGCCTAGATCAGTACTGAGCTACTCGCTCTACAGACAGAATTCTAAAACCCTTTTTCAAATCTGCCTGCCTCTATGCTTTAGCTCTTCAGGAGAGAAAAACCAGGCAAGTGAAGCCATCTCTTCTGTTTCTATCAAGGCTTAAGGTTAACATGAAGGGCCGGCCAACAACCTTGTGTATTTGGGAATACACAAATAAGAAATGTAATGACTCTAATGGACTTTTACATTATTGCCCTTTGGGGGATTTTTCAACTTTGGGTGGGGTGGCAGCTGGAAAACAAACCTAGAAAGCAGTAACATCAAAAGTACAAAAGAGATAGGAATCAAGAGAAAGGCAGGCATGTCTTTCCTTTGACATCTAAAGTAAACAAAGCAATTGCTATTTTAAGGCAAGTGCTGGGCACATGCAGTCTCCCGTTACTGTACGGTTTTGATGACTGCTGGGAAATGTATATAGATCTCAGGACTCGGGCGGGGGAAGGGAAAAATTTATTCAAAGCAGAAGATGGTTTCCAAAAATGATAAAAAGATACAAAACTATTGGTAAACTATTCACTTCAACTACATATTTATTTTTTTTAAATGCATTCCTTGAGTACTGAAATTTAAGCATTGTGACACTGTAGCTCACATTACAGACTCTCTGGGGCTTGCTTGGCCAGGATTCTTCCTTCAAAACGCAGCACTACATTTACAATATGCGTTTCAGGACTAGATCTACCCTGACGATCTAAGTAGGGCTATATTGGCTTGAGTAACCCAGTGTTGCAATGATCTCTGAGAGTCATTGTCTATGTCTTGAGCTCCTTATCTCCCTACACACACACTCACACACATACACACACACATATATAATGTATGAATATATATTTATATGATATATATACATCAGGATATACCATCTAACTCTGGCTAGTCTTGAATCCACCACCCTCCTACTTCAGCTTCCTGGATCTTGAGATACACCAAGCCAAGTATGGTATAATGTGTAAAAACAGCCCAAAGCATTTCTAGTTGCAGTCCAGGGAGGAGCTGGGTAAGGGAATTGTAGTTAGGCACCACAGACAAAGACTTCGACATAACTCTGAAGAAATGTAAGAGTCATTTCATAAGGCTTTGAATATTATTGCTAGATAGGTTTGCAATGACTAATGAGCAATCCTAGAGAACTAGAGGTCCCAGAAAATACCAATTCACAAGAAAACATTCCCACTTTATGGCAAGCCTTTTTTCCAAACTGTTGTAATCTGATCTGTAATCCTTTCTCCTGGCTGAATATGGGTGGCCAGAGCTGTGTGCCATGGCAGGACTGTCTGGCATGTAAGTGGCAGAATTGGCAATGGCTATGAAAGTTTTACGGCTTAGAAGCTAGATAGACTGTGGGCATCAAGGCCAATGGGAGGAGTCTGGATGTGCCCAGTGTGAGCAAGGACTTAAATTTAGTTTGAAAAGGGAGAAGAAGAAAGGGTGGGGCCCTGAAGGACAAAAAGTCTACACTTCAGACACTTCTGCAGATCCTGCATGGCCTTCCCGACACTTCTAGGGATATCAGACTTACGTAGAAAAGATCCTAAGGTCTATTGTATCGTTGTGATGTTATACTGATTAAATCAAGCATTTTACTCAAAATGTCTACTCTTCGATCAAATCTTTCTTAGATAAGTCTATCTCTGTAAGCTCACTCAGCCTTGGTTACTGTTAGGGTAGAGTTTGGTTTTCTTTATAAATATGAACTATAGACTGTAAAAATCCTTATGTCTTCAAGATATATCAGGGCCTTCCTGGGGGGGGGGGGGCTCCCAGCACATAGCAGAGGATGGAGGATCTCTGCTGAGAGGGTGGCCTGCAGAGGAGAGGAGGAGTCAGCGAGGGGAAGGAGTGGGCCAGGTGTGATGGTCAGGAGAATCTCGCAGCCGACTGACTAGCCACCAGGCCTCTTTGGTGACTCTTAGCAATCATGCTGCAGATTCAAAACTTAAGGTGACAATTTAGTTTGTTCTCTTTGTGGCCATCATTGGTAATGAATGCAGAATCCACATGACTCCAGACTATCAAATCTAAAAATCTAAATCAGAACGTCTCTCCTTTATAAACTGGCCTGTAAAAATCTAAGAAAAAAAGAGTCACTGGCAGTTCCTAGCCTTTCTTTCAGGGCAGTGAAAGTAAGATGGCCCTTAAGAGACTAGAGCCACTTGAATTCCCAAATCTTCATGTATTGGATGTGAAATGGTAATTTACAGCCACGCCCTTCGCATTCAAATGTGATAGGCAGGAATAATACTGTGAGAATCATGAGCATATTCTATAGATGAAGCCATGGAAGACAAAGTTACATGGTTCATTGGTAATGGGTTCCAGACTTGCTCACCAGACCACCAGAGTAGGCCCTTCCCTCAGGACCCTATTACCCTGGCACTGTGAGAGCCAGCTGCAGGAAGCAAGCAGGTGCAGTCTGAGGAGACAGAGAAAAGAGGTGAGACAACGCAATCTTGCCCATAGCTGTAACTCATTTCCACTGTGTTCTGGTTTAAAGGAAAAAATCACCAGCTTGTTAAAGCTTTGTCTTCCTTATCCTTTTCTCTACCTGTGGCCAGAACTGCTGACCTAAAGGATTTGACCGCAAGAGAAAACAGATCGATGTGTGTGGTTCCAGAAGAGCTGAAAGCATTTTAAAAAATAATATGCACTTCAAGGATGCTACTTCGGTCAAACTTCACATTATCAAGTGGGTTTTTCCTTCTTTGTGTAGCAGATTATTAGTTACCACAGTAATGTTCTCATTTATGAAAGCTACAGTGCATAAATTAGCCTATTGTGAATTTCATAGTCAGGAACTTGGAAACTATTAAGTAGGAGAAGATAAACTGTACCTCTGATATAGTCAAAGAAAAAAATAGGGCTGAGGACCAACTGTCTTAGAGCCCTTTCTGGACAGCTATACTGGGATATCATGTATAATCTTTTCAGTGGGTGGGGAAACCTAAAACTGAAAAAAATGGCCTAAATGTCTGCTACATATTAAGACATTTAATGCCAGGATGCTAACAAGGACCAAAAGTAGACCTTGGACTTGCAGGTGCATAGAAGAAAAGATTAATCCTAAAAAACAAACAAACTCTGTGATGACTATGAACAAGGTACCAGATGAGACTGTGGGGACAATGCAAAGTGTTCTGTCTGGGAAAGAGTTTAGGGAAGGAAAAATGATGTCACAGTTGACATGTTATATCTATCCAAGGTAACAACAAACAAAGCCACAGAGACCTTCCACTGCATCTGACTGGCAGAAGGAGGTGGGGTGCAAGGCAGTGCCATGCTCAACTTTCAACAGGCTCTTGTCCAAACTCTATTTATGTTCTAAAACTATCATAAATGTTGACTGTCCATGAAACTGCATTGCTGGTGGTGAACAGGTCTCCAAACCAGCCAATACTTTTCTTTAACTTATAACAAGGACTCACTCTTGATATTCTTATCAAGAGCTATTAAAGGAAGGCACCATTCAAAATCCTTGACATTCGGGGCCATCAAAATTTGAAGCATTCCTAGAAGCTTAATGCTGTCATCATCCATTCATTTTGCAGATGAAGTATCCAATGAGCAGAGATGTCCATAACTTGATTAAGGTCACAAAACCTGCATGATGAAGTCAGATGTGTGCCCATACAAACCAGTTTTCCAGCCAGTGCAGAAAAATTTCAAAAGAAATTTGATTAGGTTACCTCATTCAAGATGATCTTTTCTATTTCCCACCATTTACCTGCAAATTTCATGATTTCCTTGTTTTTAATAGCTGAGTAGTATTCCATTGTGTAACACAATTTCTATATCCATTCCTCTGTTGAGGAACATCTATGTTGTTTCCAGCTTCTGGTTATTATGAATAGAGCTGCTATGAACATGGTTGAGCAACCCCGGCTCAGATACAGCCCATAGACTCAGTTTCCAAGTGCAGTCCCTAGTAAGGAAAGCAGGGACTTTCTTTGGCATGAACTCAGTGGCAGACTCTCTGATCACCTCCCCTTGGGGGGTGGGGAGCAGCCTTGCCAGGCCACAGAGGAAGACAATGCAACCAGTCCTGGTGAGACCTGATAGACTAAGGTCAGATAGAAGGGGAGGAGGACCTCATTTATCAGTGGACTAGGGGAGAGGCATAGGGAGAGAAAAAGGATACAAATTGAATAAATTGTAGTAAATGATAATAATAAAAATTTTTTTTAAAAATTGAAATTCTGACAAAAGTCAGACACCATGAGCAACAATGATTTGTGTGTTTGATTTCCTAAATGTAAATCCGACCATAGGAAAGGTTTGCCACTTTTTCTGTTGGAATTCCTCTTAATGAGCCCTAAATGTCCAATAATACCCTGACCCCTAATAGTGACCGGATATATGGGTTATCCCATATTCACCTCTCTTGCCCCCTCATCTGAAGTGTATCCAAGTGACAGAAACAAAATAACTCACACTGATATATGGACAATGAATCCTCATTTTAGCAGTGTCCAAACATTTGCTCTCAAAATAAAGAGACCTGTTTTTCAAAGGTAAGAGAAGTGAAATGCAACTGTAACTGTCTCCTGGCAAGGTCCCTCCTAGTCCTTTAAGCAGTTTTGGGTGTATAAAATTACTCATGCCTCGGAACTGGCTGCGGCTCTCTTTAGTGATTCAAGCAAGACTTTTTCTGAACAAGTCTTCTTCCACTTAATACGGAACAAGTCAGAATTTGGAAGCTATCTGTCTAACTCACTTAAAAAACACCATGACCAAGGGCTGTCATAGACCTCTGTCAGTCATACTCTCCTGATTCCCACTTGTCTCCATCCTCCATCGGTAGAAACAATGTGCCTGGCCTTCTGCAGCTAAACATTGCCCCATGGCACTATCTCCTAGAATCCCACAATGCCCGATGTAGGGAATGGTCCCCAGCTCAGAGGCAAGCACTCGCTCTCTAACTTGCGATGTACAAAAGTACAAACACCAGGCCCTTGATGTAAGATGGGGCATGGTCCAAGCTTGTTATCTACCCCGGACTTCTTCATTCCCACGTGAGAGAAACAATGCTGGCTTTAGCTAAGCCCCATTACATTTGGAATTTCTCTTTAGACAGGAGGACTCCTGAAGAACAGAGCCGAAATGGCAGCCTACTAACTAGAGAAAAGGCACTGTTCAACATAAGGCAGGAATGAGAACATCAGAGAAGCCTGCAGGGGATGGGGATTGGAGAAGGTGCATGACACTGACCATGCTAAAGGTAGTGCAGGAGGCTGACTTTCAAGTCTGAAACCACACAAGGGGACAATCACCTCAGTCTGAGACACAGAATCAATAACTTTCTAAGAAAACAGCTAAGGAAAGTATCAGAGAAGTTCTTAACCTCCACATGAGTGGTGAAATGACACCAGTCACTTAACAGCTAAAAAGACACACACACACACACACACACATACACACACACACAACTATTATTTCTTATAAAAGGTACGTAAGACTTGAAAATTCATATATAAAAGCATGCCACTGTGTCCATCCTACTTTCTTGCAGGTTTGTTTCCCAAGCAGAACTTAAAAACCAGCAGGTAATAATCACAGCACTTTACCATCCTACCACAAAGGGAAGAAAAGGAATTGGGTATTATTCAAGTGACATTGAAACTACCTGAAACTAGTAGACTGTGTTATATACTATTCTTTGGCTCTAGAATGTTCCCCCTGTGGACCTCTAGGAATTGAAGGCTTGTGGAGTAACTGGAGCTAGTGGAAGGACATTTAGGAAGTGGGGCCTAGTTAGAGGAAGTTAGGTTCCTGGGACCACATCTTTGGGAGGGATCTAAGAGTCCTGCCTCTCCTCTCTTTTTCTGTTTCTTAGCCACTGTAAAGTGAGCATCATTTTATCCCCCACATGTCCTGCTGCAACAGGACCGACTGAACAAGGACAGGAAACAGCCCAAGGTGAGTTCATGATCTCAGGTGAGAGAGAAAACTAACAGAGTTCCAAAACTTTTTGAAAAAAATACAAAATTGTGTTATCACCCTCTAGTTTCAAAATTGATTTATTAATAGAAAAGGACTAGGAGGGTGGCTCAGTGCAGGAGTACATGATAAACCTGGCAAAACCTTGGCCTCACAAAAGAGGAGCACAAGGCTGAGCAAGATGTGCTGGGTCCTTTCATCTTTGGACAGTTTAAGGATGTCTGGGATCATTCAAAGCTCTGAGTCGGTGGCTCTGCTGACAGGTTGCTGTGTGTTTTGGGTCTCCTCCTCTTTTTGGTTATGCCTTGTCATGGAGGGTCTGGTGACCATGTGGACACTGAGAAATGCAAGAAACACCAATAGCCAAGTATTTCTTCTTTCAAAAATTATTATTATTATTCTTTTATTTGTGTGCGGGGAGGTTGCACCTGTATACCTGGTGAGGCCAAAGGAGGGTCTTGGCTCCCATGTAGCCTGAGTTGCTGTGGTTGTAAGCCATCTGACGTGGATGCTGGGAACAAACCCGGATCCTCTGGAAGAGCAGTAAGTGTTCTGAATCACCAAGCGATCCCTTCCCCCTCCCTCCAAAAAAAAGTCTTAATTTTTTTCCCAACACAAATTTCTGTTTAGCCTCCATCCAAATGGAACATTGTCTTTGTTTTATTTGCTTGGTCCCACATTAATCTGAAAAATCATACAAAATGTAATGTTTTTAATACATCACACGCATAGCCTCATCATATTGTTATTACTTGCTCTTTTTTCTAAGGTTTGTTTTCTTTTAAATTATTTGTATGTGTGTACATATGTGCTCTGTGTGTGTGTGTGCGCGCGCGTGCCAATGAGTGCAAGTGCCTGTGGAGTCCAGAAGACGGTACTGGGTCTCCCTGGAGCCATATCTACAGTTGATAGTGAACCACCCATATAGATGCTAGGGACCAAAATCTAGTCCCTTTAAAAGATCAGCAAGTGTTCTTAACCACAGAATTATCTCTTCAGCCCCTATTAATTGTTCTTAAACATCTAGATATGCTTACACTGTTTATCCTAAGTTCTTTTGAATATTTATGCAAAAATTTATAATAATCTATACATTGCCACTAGGGGACTTCAAAGATTACCCAGTATGAAGAGCAAAAATGAAAGTCTCCCTAAAAGTATATAATCACATCAAATAGACTGTGAACATAATGTCACAAAGACAAACATAAACACTAACAGTACAATCCTAGTAAGAACGTATTACTTAATAAGAAAATTGGTATCTAACACACTGCATTATGAGAAGGCTATTCAAAAACCCTGCCTGTCACAAACACACTCATCTCTGTGGCTCAACTCTACAATGGGAGCTACACTGCTTTGCTCTGAATCCTAGTCTTTCTGTGCCCTTCTCATGGCCCAGGTCACTACCTGTTGGCCTCAGACTTCTGAGTAGGCAAGTCAACTCTCATTATTGGTTTTATAAATGTAATGCAGCATCCTCAGTTTATGAGGCAAGACAGAGGTGACTACGTCCATTCTTACCCAGAAGTACTGACTCTACTTTACAGGAAGAAAGAGGAAAAAACAACTCTAGAATCACATAGAAATGGCCACAGGCAGGGCATGATCAGCTGCCAACATGCCTTCATGGAAATCTTCACCCTAAGGCAATGTGCTGGTATCCACTTACAACTAAACACACTTCCTACAAAGCAAGGTACCCACATAGAATCCCAGCCCGCACATCTCAGATGCTAACCACTCCTGCTCATCTGGGTTGAAGTATTTTCTTCTGGAATTAAACCATAAGCATCTGAGCCAGTGGCTCTCAACCTGTGGGTTATGACTCCTTCGGAGGGTCCAATGACCCTTTCACAGAGGTTGCCTCAGATCGTTGGAAAACACAGATACTTACATTAGAATTCAAAACAGTAGCAAAATTACAGTTATGGAGTAGCAACAAAAAACAATTCCATGGTCATCACAACATGAGAACATGTATTAAAGGGTTGCAGCATTAGGACGGTTGAGAAGCACTGGTCTAAGCCTTTCCCTTCTGTAAGTAACTAACAGTAGTAAACAGGTTGAGAAGATGTGACCAAAATCAAAATTCTTTTCAATGCTCTTGATGAATGCTTTGGCAGCTAAAACTCCCTCCCACTGAGGGCTTTGACAATAACAATCAGTAGGCCAGTACAAATCACATCAAAGATTTCTAATGCTTTAACAAAAATTAGCTTTGTTTGCATTTTTGGACTATGTACAGCTATCTAAGAGTGAAATTTTTCTATAATAAGAAACGTTAATAACCACAAATAGACTCAAAAGGAGCCCAATATTTCAAATCAAGCTGTTAGTTTTTGTCAACTTGACACAAAATTAGTCATATCTGGGGAGAGGGAATTGTCTCTATCAGACTTGTCTCGTCTAGGGGGCATTTTTGTAATTGCTAATTGATATAGAAAGGTCCAGCTCACTGTGGGCAGTGCCAACCTTAGACAGGTGAGCCTGCACTGTCTAAGAAAGGTAGCTAAGCAAGCCAGAGTGGATAAGGTAGTAACGTTGCTCCTCCATCGTCTGATTCAACTCCTGCTTCTATGTTCATGTTTTGGGTTCCTGTCTTGACTTCCTTCCATGACTTATTTTAACCTATAAGCCTAATAAACCCTTTCCTTCACCAAGATGCTTTCGGTCATGAAGTTTATCACAGTAATAGAAACCAAATCAGGACACAACCTAATCCCCCCTAATCCTGGAATAACCTCAAGTCATTTGCTTCAAGGTAAGTGGGAAGGTTAGCACAGTGCTTCAGTTATTAGAAGATGCAAGTTTTCAGTCTTCAGCACCAGAGATGAGGGTGGGGGTGGGGAAGAATGAGTTGGAAACTGAAATCATACTGAAAGAAAATAAGCACGTAATATATGATCAGCAATGATCATATGTTATTACAAATACTATAGATTTTATATTACAGAAGAGTTTGGTTGTCATTCTCTTTTATGTTGTACACGTGGCAATTGGCTAGCAAGTGCTCACAGATTATTCTGGAGATATTTGATATGACCAGTGGCTATGGAGATGGACACATCTGTCAACAGATTTTCATTATGAATGGTAAACAACATATTCTCGTATAGTTTGGTTTGGTGGTTAAAACACAACACCTGCACACAAGAGGCCCAACATCACTTATCACTTTCCATTCAACTTCCTGTAGAGGGCTAATTGAAAGAAAGAAAGAACGAAAGAAAGAAAGAAAGAAAGAAAGAAAGAAAGAAAGAAAGAAAGAAAGAAAGAAAGAAAGAAAGGTAATCCTTGGACTAAACACAAAAGCAGTTCATGTTCAACATCACCCATTAGTTGAAAAGAGTAGGGCACTTTTGCAGGAAAAGTTTCTATATCCTGTGGAAGAAAAAAAAA
>CM053764.1:133869291-133896192 GCA_028658305.1 Pachyuromys duprasi
TAAAAACCCTCAATAACCTTGAAAATCTCTATTTCCTGTAGATGGGAAGCAAGTGCCAAAATAAGGTGATTTCTACCTAGCCTTCCTAAAGATGTAGTGATTCAAGGCACCAATCATCTTGGGACCTGGGTTGTCTTTCTTAAGTCACAGCCAACAAGCAAGGGATTCTTGGAGTGAGCCTCTTCAGAAACTCTTCTCTCTCCATCCAGGGGCTTCTCCTCTTTCCTCTCTGCCATCAGACTTTGTGAGAATGAAAGAAGTCACACACTATAAGCTGAGCTTGAGTACCACTGCCTACTACAAACACACACACACACACACACACACTCTGAGGTTAATTCATATCACCTCACAGCCTCACATAACACATATCTACTTGTGTTCACACCTTAAACATACATTCTTACATACTCATATATCCACAATACGCTAGCATGCTCCTACATCTCCTTAACCCACAGCAATGTGGGAGTGCAGAGGAAAGACTAATACAGGGGAGGTGTCCCCCAGAAAACTTGCAAGGAGGCAGGATGGGTCTGGGGTACCCATCCTGTACCCCTACAAGTCCAGCTACTCCTAAGAAAGTCCCACCCTCAAAACAGACTCCATCTGCATCTTGAGATGGACCAAGCCCATTGGCTCAAGCTTGCAAATATGGACACTTCGGGGAAGGGTTGTGGAAGAAATAGGAGGAACGACGGAGCAGTGCCCTCACTTTGCCCCAGGGCCACTGGAACCTCTGGACTATACTACTTTCCTCTAGATGTCTGAGAGCTTTTGTCCCACTACAGGGCTTCAGGAATGCATCACCAAAGTCTAATGGAAATGACTCTACACAGCCTCTGTGGCTTGGAGGAAAGGGGCAGTGAACTGAGTCCTGCAGAAGCCCCAAACCTAGACAAGACCGCAGGCAATCAAGGGACCATATCCTGCTGTCATTTCACAGAGTGGATCCGGATGGTTATAGGTGGCCACCTGTTTAAGTCTTCCAACAGTCACTGCAAAACTACTCTCCCAGGCAAGGGGTGAGGAATCCTAGTGGGTAAGAGAGCGAATGCAGCTAAGGGAGGAGGTAAAAAGGCTTGGGGCAGGGAATTGAGCAGCTTCTAACCCAAGGGCCCTGCACCTTAACAAACTGAAGGTCCTTGATGAACTGGGGACCTAACTAGATTCCAATTAGCAAATCCAGATGTCAAGGTGCTAGGTGCATCAAAGAGAGGAGACAGAAATAGACACACCACCTGTGTGTCCTTTGCATAAAGAAACCTCTTCAAAATCACTTTCAAAGCTAGCAGGGGAGAAGTTTGCACGGGCTTTGAGGAAGCTGTGCTCCTGCTCCACACCTGAACGGTGACTGCTGACCAAACGGCACTGCCTTAGGCATAGAAATTCACAGTCCAGGTCAACACCAGCCCGTCAGTGCTGGCTTATTTCCCCTAGAAGCCCCTGTTAGGTGCCTTGCTGCTTCCTCCTCTCTCACAGACCTGTTTTCTGCAGTTTTTGGCTCCTAGGTCTCCAGAGGCAACAGCTAAAGTTGTTACTCCTGCAGACCTCCAAAACTGGAACTGCCTTTTTGATACCTGAGCAGATAGCACATTCAGCATCTATGTAATTCCCAGCTCAGTCAAGTACAGAAACAGACCAAACAAACAAAAACAAACAGAACACAAAAAGGATCCTTTTCGTGGGAGGGCAGGGATCTCTTTGTAATCGCAACAACTTGATATGGAGTTATATTTTCTAGCTCTCATGTGAGTAGAGGGAACTCTGTCATTTTTAGGACTAGGATAGAATGTTATACTCATCAAAAAAAATTGCAGACTCCTGCAGCTGCCGTGATCTTCAGACGGACACCTTCTCCCAACCTCCTGGAGCCACTGAGGAGGATGAGGAGCTCCTGCTCCTTGGGAGCATCACTGACACCCACCAGCACCACCACCGAAGGACTTTCTTACTCTGGTCTGTCCCAAAGAGTGAGTTCCATTTCCTAATCCTTTAAATATCACCAGAAAGCTGACACCAGCAATGGTCCCAGCACCCACCCTTTCTTGTTTTAAATGGAGGTTGTTGTGAAAGTAAAATAGAGAATCATCAAGTCAGTTCAGTTCCTTCTGCCTCGTCTCTCCTTTTTTTTTTTTTTTTTTTTACTACTGTTGGAACTGTTCGCTTCTTCCTATTTGGTTGCTGGAGTGTAGGGCTGAACAAGAGATTGCCTGAGACCCTTCTGATCACACCATGTGCTGAGCATCTGGAAACTCTGGAGAGGAGGGTGGTGGTGGTGGCTGTGATGGGTGCCCTAGCAAGCTGCTGTTCTTACAAAGAGGGAGGCTCACTTGTCTACAAGCGCTTTCCAGCCCTACCAGCATCCTTTATACATTCCTCTAACGGTAGTCCACGACAGACTACATTCAACCAGATGGGTCCCCACAGCTTGCCAATCCTAGTTACCCGAACAGACTTAAGAAAGACGCTGGTCCTGAGCCCTAAATTGCCAAGTTAGAGTGCAGGACTTTCACATTCCAAACAGTGCTTATCCTAAGCTTCTGCTGCTCAGACTGCTCAGCGGGCTGTCGGAACCGAACCCCCGAGCTCTGGACCCTTCTCATTGTTAGAAAGCCCTCTCCCAGGCCCCCTCCTGTCTTCCTCAGTCACCCCCGTGGGCACACCACACTCACCTACTGCCAGGCAGATGGGGAGCAGCAGCCTGAAGACCAGCCCGCACACCACTTCCGAGGCCATCGTTGTTGTGGGTCCTTGATAGTCCGAGCAATAGGGCGACGTTCGAGGGTCCCTAGAGCTGGGACGTCAGGCCCATGTCTGCCTAGGGCCTCGTGGGGCCGGCGGCTTGTAGCCGCCCTGGCATCGTCTCAGCTGGTGAGGCGCGCTCGACGGGCTGGAGCCGCGGCTCAAGGTGCTCTCGGCAGCCACCTAGCCAGGAGCCCGAGCCCCTGTGGCCGCCCTCCCATGAAGTGTGGAATGAGAATCCAACTACAGCTGCTCCAGGGGTCGCCTGGGAGGGAGCCAAGAGAGGAACACTCTGGGAGTGGTGAGGGATGGGGGCGGCGAGGAAAGGGGATGAAGGAAGGTAGCTGTCCTCTGCTCCGGAGACGGCGGTCAGGGATGGCCGGGAGTTTCTAGCAGAACCCCTCCGAAGCCAGCGTGTCTGGCAGGCGCAGCCAGGGTTCCGATGCCCACGCCTACTGCGGTGCTCCCGGTGCGCTCTGGAAGCCACGTCCGGAGCCCCAGCCTCGGGGCGGGCCCCTGAGCCGCTGCTGCGCTCAGCCTCAGCGCCCCCAAGCTTCAGGCCAAGGAGAACCTGGCGCCGGCTACGGGGCGCGCAGAACCATTCCCGACACGCCGGGGTCGCGCTGCCAGCTTGCGGGGACGCGAGTCTAGACCTTACCGCGAGGAGCGTGGGCAGGAACCGAGACCTAGTCACTGGGGGTGCGACTCCACCACCGCGACTTCAGAGAGAGAAGAAAGCCCAGGAACCGTGCAGGCACCCCGCAACACCAACCGCGGCAGAGCAGCCTCTCCGGAGCCAAGCAGCCCCGGCTCCCCGGAGGGCGCGCGCTTCTCCACCTTCAATGAAACTTTGCAAGCTCTGGCTCCCAGACCGGCCGGCGTGCCCCAGGGCCAATGGGAAGGCGACTCCTAGCGGCACCGAGCACGCCTGTGCTTGCTGGATGAAGCAGGCTCTGCGCACTGGCTTGGGGTGCATCCCTGCAGTACCCCAGCTCTGCCCTAGGTCCTGCCGGGTGTGCTCCGGGTCTAGGCTCCTACAGGACTAGCGCTGGTCGCCACTGCTGGCTGCATGGCCACCTAGGCCAACAGCTCTTCATGTTCTGTCTCTGCACGTGGGTCTTGCCATCCTGTCCTTGTGTAGTGTCTAGGACTAGAGAATTACTTAACTCCTAAGGGGAAATGTACAGATCTCGCACAATAGCTAGGGGGCTTGGATGCCTTTGTGGGTAGTGTATCACCTCTGCTATGTCCACGCTACTCTCTGGCATTGATCTAGAATCCAAATTCATCCAAAACATTGCCCATGGTCTAGACTAATGAAAAGTTGCTACTCTGAACAGGTTCTGGGTAATACTGGGTCTTTTTCAGATTGAGCATGAAGATTCAGCTATATGTTGTGCACTTCAGGGAACTATCGGGGTTTTTTGTTGTTGTTTGTTTTTGCAATAGTTTTGTTTCTTACTTATTGATATTCCCAAGAGAGTATGATGGGGCCTGGGAATGTTCCCTAATAGCCTCCTACTTACTTTCTTTGTAGACAAAATCTAGTCAAATCTGGTTCTAGCTGGGAGTCTCCTCTGTTCCTGGGTCTGTGGTTTCATATTATTTAAGAATGGAGTTTTTTGCTGGTATGAGCCGAAGAGCTCTCAGAACCAGGAAAAAGATGATCACAGCTACGATATGCTGAAGACAACTCAGAACTATCAAGCCCATGGACAGAAGAGGATTTGCCATCCTCTCCCAAACTGCACTCAGGGCCTGCTGTTTGTAAAGGTTAGAACGGTCGGCCCTTGGTGTGGACCAATAAAAAAGTGAGCACTTCTCAGTTCTTAGATTAACACCCTGTCACTTTAAGCATATAAATGGCTCTATCTTTTCTGAAATGCAGTGAACTTCCACCCCGAGTTCAGGTGCCTTCATCAATTCTTTAACACAGAGAAATTTAAAAGCAGTTGAAAGCTTGTGAAGATGCCTTAAGCCATCTCCAGGGGCTGGCATCCTAAGGAAACCCACATGTGGACAAGAGCATCAGAGTAAGGCCCTAGAAAAGGAAAAGTGCCTAAACTACCAAGAAATGTTCTGTGCATTGTAGGGTGGTATAGCTTATTCTTGGGTCGTAACAACAAGAGGAAGAAAGGAACACCCTTAATTTTAAATGGCTTGTGTCAAAGCATACATCCTGTTTTCTCTGACTCTTTTTCCCATGTTCCTTACGGCTTTACCTCACCAACAACTGTCTGCATTTCCTTGAAACCACTACTTTGAGATGCCTACATGGAGACACAGCAGGACAAGCAGCTGTCTTACCAAATACACTTCTTGCTTCCTCTGCTGCACTGGCTACCAACTAGACTTCCAACATCTGCCCTGAAGAAAAAGAAGTTCCAGGTGTCTAGACGAGGTCTGAGGGAGGTATTCAGTTCCGGCTACAGCTGCAACTGTCTGGAGAGCTTTGTGAAAATCCTAACAGGCAGTCTTCACACTCCCAGAAAGCCTGAATTAATTAGTGTGGGTGCACACTACACATATATTTCAAAGCTCTCGGGTGCTTAGGTATACATGTGGTAGGGAACCATTCAATAACTTTACTTGTGCATCAGAACCAAGAAAACACACATCCAAGAGGATTTTGTTTCACTACCACCAAATCAGATTTACCCTCTGAGGCTTAATTTCTACATGAACTGGCTGACACATGAATATCAATAGCCAGAAAAATTATTTTTTACCACTGCTATTTCCACTCATTATCTTCCATACCTTGAGGAGGAGGGTCAACCGTCTAGACAGGCTTACTTTGCAGGACTCACATCCTATCAACTAATGAGTCCTGTTCAGGATCTCGCCTGACATGCCATGCTGAGGAGGTAAACCTTACAGAGCACTGCTAGGTATATTGTTCTAGTCCTGTACTGTAGGTTTAGCACAAAGAAGGAAGTAAGCTCATGCCTGGATCTTGCCTGATAAATGATGGCTTTGTCTGGTTGCTACTATCTAGGGTCCTGACTTTATCATCTAGAAATAAGGTAAAATAAGAAAACCCTCCTACTACAGAATGCTACATGTGTAAGGAAAATGTATGCAGTGTTTAGAGAAACAGGATTCACTGTGTGTGTGTAGGATTTATTTATTTTTGTTATATGAGCATTTTCCCTGTGTGTATACGTGTGCACCGTGTGCCATGCCGGGTGCCCAATAAGGTTAGAAGAAGGCACCAGATTCCCTGGAACCAATGTTATGAAAAGCTTTGAGCTGTTATGTGCACGTGGAGAACCAAGCCTGGACCTTCTGAAAAAGTAGGAAGTGCTCCTAACTGCCGAGCTACCTCTCCAGCCTCACGTAGACATTTTTTTTTGAATTTGGTTTAGTGCTGTATTGATTGACAGAGCCATTCAGTAAAAGCTAGCTTTGGGATCCTGGAACCACAGAATCAGTCAGTTCTCCAGTCTGTCGTATATGTTTCTCCATCTCCCCCCATGAAAGGAGGTTTCCGTTGCTTCTAGCGGGAGGGTAGGTTTAATGTCTGAAGCACTCCCACAGACAGCACCTCACAGTGTTCAGCATGACCTCCTGCTGACCAGAGCACCTTCAGTTGCCTATTTCTTCAGACTCCAGAGGGTCTGTTCCTTTCTGACATCAAATGCTCTTTCAGCAGTTTACCAAACCACTTCTCATGAACTAGCAAATATTCAAGAGGGCTCAATGGCAAACCTTCTAAAAGCCTCGCCCAACCAAAAAGGAAGCCTTCCAAAAGCCTCACTCATGCACTCTATGCAGTCGTCAACACACATCTCTGAGTTGTCATGAACTTCTTCACAGGATATGCTGGCAGCAGCATGAAATATACTACTTGGCATATACATACATATCTATGTTTTATATGTGTGTGTGTACATATTAATATATGTAAATGTGTGTTGGCTTATGTAAAAAGAAAAAAGTAATCTTAATCCCAGATACTGATTTCCTCTGTCAATCCAACATGAAATGATCTCTTTCAATCCCACCCACTCAGATATTCTGTTAGCATCTTTGAAAGGTCTCCAGGGTAGCAGCTAACTTTATAAAGTGGTGTCTCTACAGGGAAAATGAAGGTTGTCAACCCAGCATTTTCTTTCTCCAATGAATCCTGCCAAAATCCATTGGCGCCACCCAGCCTGTGAGGAATGTGGCGCCCCTTGCCAAGGGAGAGCGGATGCCTTCCTGCACTGATGGTGTGTGCTTTCCTTACTGTGTACCAATATAATACTTTAATGTAGACATCACTGTGCTTTAATAACAATTGTTATGGTTTCTTTACGGGACAGTAGTCATTTGAAAATTAGTTTTGTTAAGGGCCACACAGGAGTTGGCTTCTGAACTTAAGAAAACATGGAGACTGGGTCAAATCACCTATAAAGCAAAACCGCAAGTTGCAATTTTAAAATCAGTTTTAAAAGTAAATTGTCTCTGCACCAAACAGATGCACACTTCTTGATTGTCATTATCTTTAAATAATACAATATAAACTGTGTGTATGGCAATAGCACTGTATTAGATTGTCAGAAGTAATTAAAAGATTAAAGCAAGAAATTAAGTATAGGTCACATGCAAGTACTATGCCTTTTTATATAAAGCGTTTGGAGGCCCTCAGATTTGGGTATGCATGAGTGGGACTTACAGCCAGTCCCCTGTAACCATGAAGTGATCACTGTGGGTTATAAGGTTACAATTTTTAAAGAGTAACCATTAAAATTTTACAACTTCAGTATTTTCGAGGTCCTCAAACTTAAAGACTTAGACTTTAGTGATTTTTAAGGGACATAATCTTGTTCTGTCCTACTAGAAAATCACCCCCTAAAGTGTTCTCCGAATAGTCAACAATGAAATCCACTCTTTCTGACACCTGGCTCATAGATGCAAACTTCCTATTGGGTCTGCAGAAAATTCACATTATGGCCTTTAATACAATTTGGGATATAATACAGATCCCAAATCTGAAGCTGATTGCTGATTTTGTGTCTGTCCCTCAAGGACTTTCAAAAATTAACCTCCTGACAGGCAGATACATTAGCTTTCCAGCTGATTTGTAAGCCTCAAGACAATGACCCCACATTCAATCTGCAGAGTTGACAACAGAACAAATACTGCTTCCAAATGAGTTATATTTTACTAGCATCGTTTCATAACACACACACACATGCACACAGATAAAATTTCATATGAAAATAACAGAATACATGTTTTTGTTGTAAAAATAAGCACATAGAAAAAAAGGATTGTGAGTTTGTGGAGGCGGTACAGTGCTGAAGTTGGTGACTAGCCTTGGGCGCCACAGACATCCAGGTGGCCTATGCTAAAATATGAAAAGCACCATTCATTATTTATAGCCAGCATCAGGAGTAGGTTTTATCTTGGGGCTGCCTGGTGTGCTCTGCGAATTGGCTCCCAAAGCCTTTGAAGAGACTGTTGGTTATGACCTCACTTTGTCCAAAAGGGCTTATCAGACTCTGAGAAAGTGTCACAGGAAGATGCTGAAATTTGGGAAGTAATTTAGCAGTGAAGTGTAATAATTTAGTGTGCCCATGTCCTATCAGGTATTATAAGTTAATATGTACATATTTCGGGGTAATTAGGATTCCAGGTATATTGATTTGAAACTCCATCTGGACCCCTTCAACAGTCACAGAAAGGTGAATGTTGCTAGTAACTGCAGGCTCTTTAGATCATTTATCCTCTTGAAAGATTTCAGCTATATGGAAGCACATGAGCATGTATGAGGCCAAGAATGCCTTACTTTCATTTAAAAACTAGACTGTCATTAGCCTGTAACCAGGACCAACCAGAGCCCTCAGAAACCATGGCTTTGGCCAGTTAGAAGGGTCTTTCACTTCCCTACAGTGCCACCTTTTGGCTGAAATATTAAAAATGCGTCTACCTTTAGAGAAAGCCCGCAATTAGATACACTCAGCAAGCATCCGTACACTCAGGAAGCCAAAGAGAGACTGATGGGCTCTGAAAATACAGCAGTGGGCAGAACCAACACTGCTTTGGCTTCTTAAAGTGGCCGTTTATTAAGGACAGGCGGACATCTACCAGTAAGTATAAATAATTAAGTAAACCCTATATGCAAAAGTATTAGGCATGGGGGGGAGTAAAGGAATCAAGTCTCTGGAGAGCATCTTGCAGAGTGACCACAGCTTTATCAGAATGTTGCTGCCTGAGGGCCCACACTATGTCCTGTTCCTCATTGTCTCCCAGAGACTCACAACAGGATGGGGCCTGGAGCAGACACTGAATATCTGTTAAATAGATAAACAGTTTGTCTAGAGGGCCAGAGAAAGAACATCATTTCAGAAAGAAGGAATGGACAACCCCCTCCCCCCAGAGGCCATGGAGGCTCCATTCTGTCACCTAGAAGTTCCATGCAAGTTTATAGCAAAATCTCCCAAATCAGAATCCTTTAGCAGGCAAGGGTCCTGCATCCCATTTCCTTCAGCAGGCAATAGTCCCTGCAGCCTCTCTTCCGTGAATTATTGCAATCAGATAGCTCCCAGAGTCATTTCTCCATTTCCAGCGAGGGGAAAAATGCTTTTAGTTATATCCTACCAATAGAGTCGAAAAACTTAAGCATGTGAAAATAAAATGTGCTACAAAATTTAAAGTAATGATCCATCAGGGTGTGTCTAGCTGACAAAACGACCAGCTCTCATCTCAAACAGCTTAAAGGTGAGCTTATCTTTCAGCCAAAGACAAAGACAATGACCTGGACCTACGGATTCAGGTTCCTGCACATAACATCTTCCAATAAGAAGTGGTTTCATGTAGCTTTTACAGAAATCAAAAGAAGTCATGAGTCAAGGCACTTCTAAATGCATCAGGAGCATCAGATGAGCAGGTTACAGCAAAGCAAGAAAAAGACTTTGATGACATCTCTTACTTGCAGGCTGGTCAAAACTAGTGGTCTGCTAAGAATGCATCTCGAAGAATGTACTCAGTAGTCAAAAAGATATTAGATCAGGCACACAGGTGAGCAATGACTCACTACTAAGGAGATTACAAACAGCCCTGGCTCTGCAACATGTTAATTGTCTCAACCACACTGTTCTAACCAGTCTCAGTCAACTGGCAGAGTCTTCAACACAAGTGTGGTGTTTGTTTGCTTTATTTCAGTCTATGGTCTTTCCTGAATCCTGAGTTTCTAATGCTATGTAACCTCCCCAAATGCTTACAATTTTATTCACTCTATTTGCTCTCTTATGTCAGTTAAGTCTGGGGAGGGTTACACAATCTGTGGGCCCTAGTGTGAAATAAAATGTGGACCCTTTGTTCAAATAGCAAGAATGAAAGTATAGCTAGGAGTCCTAAAATAAAAGGCATCTTTTCTCCACACAGATTTTCCCACAGCTTCTCTCTCTCTCACTCTGCCCCTCTCTCCTTTGTTCTTTCTCTCCATCTTAAATTGTCATAGCATTTTGATTTGCCATTTCATATTTTTCTGAGTGTTTAAATTTAACATGACTTTCACCATGGTAAATTATATTCCACAATGCTAGTTTTAAATACAAATGTAAGATATGAAATATCTTAGGTAATATTCTATTGCTGGGAAGCGATACTTATAAAGGAAAGCATTCAATTGGGAGGTTGCTTACAGTTTCGGAGGTTTAGTCCATTATCAGCACTGTGAGAAGCATGGTGGCATGCAAGCAGACAGGAGTCTAGAGGCAGCAAGAATTCTACATCTGGACCTGCAGAAAGAAAAGGGAGCCACGGGGCCTGGCTTGGGCTTTTGAAACTTCAAAGCCCGCCCTCAATGACACACTTTCTCCTAGAAGGTGACACCTATGAAACCTTTTCAAACAGTGCCACTCCCTAAGCATTTAAGTATATGAACCAAACAGGGTCATTCTTCTTCAAAGCAGCACATAAAGAAATCAGTTTGTATTGTGTAGCTGGTACACATATGGTCACACTCTGGGAGTTCAGCTACTGATAAGAAAGGGCTGAAAGAAAGCAAAACAAGAGCCTGCTGTTGCTCACCTCTCTTTCCTGGGTCTTTGCTCGTGACATCAGTAGCTGGCTAAGAAGGATGGCAATTAATGAGTGAGCGACCATGGGAGAGGAACACCCTCAACTTCTTTTCTGCATTTGAGGAGATTCTGCTTCAAAGGGAAAATGTTGTATCTTGGGGTGAGGCTGCCACCCTTTCTCCCCCTTTGTTAACTACAGATGTGTGCTTACCTGGATCCCCCATGCCCCACCCAGCCTGGCTCCACTGGAGTCCCATGAACAGTCACATCTGGAGTCAAACACAATGGGGACTGGGAACTGCAGTGTATGCTGTCATCCATGCTTGCTCTGCTCAGGCCCATAGCTGTGGGGGGGATGGGGGACGCTCACGTTACTGTGTGTGGAGCCTAGATACCAACTTTGGACATCTTCTAGAACTCTTCACCTCATACTTTGAGACCAGCTGGCCAGAGAGCCCTTGGGAGTCTCCTGGCTTCATCACCAAGGACTGGATTCAAGAACGAACTTCTATGTCCAGCTTTTTATTTGGGTGATGGGGATCCAAACTCAAGTACTCAATTAGAGCAGCTCACCCTGAACCTGTCTCTTCAATCCCTTGGTGCAGCGATCTCTAAATCTTTACTAATGGCTTTCAAGAGTTCAATCCAGTGAGTTCTGTTATCAGTTGTATTTGTTCATGAAATTCATTACTGTAAGCAGGACTGTGCATTGCTTGGGGGTCACTTCATTAGCTCAGTATCAGCTCTGTCAAACTCACACATGGTGCTATGTGCATCAGAGATGAACCCTACCTGTCTCTTTGTGTGTAATTTCACAGTGTAAAAGCAAAAACCTGATATTTTCTCCTGTCTGAACCTTCAAAGTGTTGCTACTTTGGGTCTTTTATGACTACAGCTGTGAACTTTAAATAAAGCTGAATCTCCGAGAACTGCACTACCAGACCAACTGTGACTAACATTCAGATTGGAGCATGGCCACATGCTGGCTTCAGACTCCCATGTGCACCCTGTTTCTAGAAGAACAAGTTCCACATTGCCTACCTTTCTCGGGTAATAGCTACTATTGGCTTTTCCTAGCCACTCACACAAGCAAGTGGAAAGATGTTATTGTGCTGTCTAGAACTATCAGAGAAGTGAGAAATAACAATTGTTAATGTCAGGCATGGGTGTGACTATAGTCCCTTTTTACTTGAAGATGGTCGATGATAACTGAGCACACCGATATCCTTCATTTTCACAAGTGAACTTGAGCGGGACCTGGGCCAGGTTCCCTGTGTGTGAGGCAGCTTCCTTCTTTTGCCCCTCATGGTGGTGCTTCCTGGAGTAGTAAGGCAGATCCTCCTGGTTTGCAAACTGGTTGTTTGCATGAAGCTGCCCCTTTAAAGTATTTCTTAGTAGATTTTTGTTCACACAGCTACTCTGGATATTCTTGCACAAGTATTTTAGGAGACATCTAAAGTCATTTCTCCAAGATGAACATCTAAAAACAGACCACTGGCTCTGAGCACAGGGCTCCCCTTAGCCGCACAGTCTTTTAAAGGTTCACACCTGGTTATAATCCTGTAAACAGTTCATGAGAACTCAAGCTGCTCCATCTTCAGTAGCTCCTATAGATCACCTACTGAGATTCTATAATTTATCTGAATTTGATGATCATTATGCACATGTCTTAACCACACATGTATAAAAGTATCTTGCCCTACTAAGTGAAGTCACACTACGGACTGAGCACAAGGACCATCACTAATGAGCTATATTTTGATCACTTCTTGAAGTTTTGTTTACATTGTCGTATGATCTGATGAAATAATTGTTGGTATGGAAACCTTTCGACAGTGGCTTAACCAAGCAGCTAAGCATTTTCTTCACACCCAGAGTCCGGAATGGGCATCCAGGATGGTACAGCCACACCCTAACATCTCCATCCACAATTCTGTAGCTCCCGATTCAACCAACCACACCTGGAAAACACTTGGAAAAAGAAATTGCCTGAGTGCTGAACATAGGTTAACCTTCTAATCACCAGCATTATCTAAATGCCACATACACTATAGCAACAGCTTGCATAGAGTATATGATGGTGTACATATTAGAAGTACAGAGAGATGATAAGAGCTGCAGAGCAGTCCTGAGTCAGTAACATGCAAGCACTTTACCTTTTCATACAAGGCAGCCAAGCTTTTGTGGATTTTGGTACCCACGTGGCTGTAAGAGGAGCTGAGATTTATTCCCAGGGATGCTGAGAGATGACTGTACTCATTGTGAGCCGCTGAGTTCTTTTTCACCGTGACTTGAATATGTGCTCAATATTAGCTCTGTCTCTGGTCCTGCTTTTTTTGTTTTTTGTTTTTGTTTTCATGCTGAAGAAGAATCCAGTGGCAAGAGAGCTCCAGGTGCATTCTGGGAAACCTTAGGCTATTGACTTATCATTCTTTCCCTTCAGATTACTTCTCATTCCCAAATAATGTGGTGCCTGCATCACGGAGGCTCATGGTTTGGTCAAAGTGTCACTGCTAGTATAAGGCAAAGGTAAGAGCAGACTCTAGACAAAGTTTTCCCATTGTCCCCCAGTGTATCCTAGAGTGTGGGAAATGTGTTCTGTGTAGGAAGTGATAATATCCTGTGGGGGAGGTGAACTGTGAAGGCCCCCATTCAACATTATATGGAATACCAACCCACATTCATTCAGGGGTTTTTGAGCACAGAGGGTCTTTTGAGTATGTGTTTGTTTTACTCTTTCCTTCTTTCTTTTCTTCTTTCTTCCTTCCTTTCTTTCTTTTCTTTCTTTCTTTTTTCCTCCCTTCCTTCCTTTTCTTCTTTCTGGAGATAAGATCTCACTATGTAACCCTAGATGTTCTGGAATTTTCCATTTAGACTAGGATATCCCCAAACTCATAGAGTTCCATCTGCCTGTGCCTTCCCAATTGCTGAGATTAAAGTACCACACCGAGTTTTGGGGGTGGAAAGAAAAAAGAAAGAAAGAAAACCGCAGGCATGACTAGAGATGCATGGTGCTAAATCCATTCCACCTATCACAGATGGACTCATCACAGTGTGATCTGACCTAATTAGCTTCCTCTAGATCAGTGGTTCTCACCCTTCTTAATGCTGAGACCCTTTAATACAGTTGCTCGTGTTGTGACTCCCAATCATAACATTGTATTCTTTGCTACTTCCTAACTGTAATTTTGCTACTGTTATGAATTGTAATATAAGTGTCTGGGGTTATTTTGATCGTATTAGGTGACCCCTGTGAAAAGGTTGCTCAACTCCCAAAGGGACTGTGACCTACAGACCGAGAACCACTGTTCTAGAACTTCTTTATAAAGGAATGCAAGCCAGAAAAGGCTTTTTTGTACTTTCTACAGTGAAACAGTTATGTGTGTAAGGGAGTCCAGGGGACAGAATGCTGTGTTCAAATCTCAGCCTGTGCACTCAGAATCTATATGCCTTGGGTGGCTCACTTAAAATCTTGTTTTCCTTAGAATAAAGAAGGCGGTGTATGGCCAAAGGGAATGGTGAATCCGAATCTCTCCAGAGTGCAAGAGTCCATCCAGCCACTTGAATAAAGGACATTGGGAAGGAAAGGCAGCTTTCTCCATTTCCCAGCAGCACTGAGGTCAAAGGGTAGAATAGTCATGAGGATGTCCTGTTTTCTTTATCTGGTTCCTTTCTCTTAAGAGTGCAGAGGGCTTCTCAGACATTATATCGTTAATTTGCAAACCATTCCTGGGAGTTAGGTAGGAATGCAGCCAGAGGAAAGATTCCAGCTTACCACTTCACCAAGAGCGGAAGAGGGAAGGACTCTCTCTAAAAGTTGGCAAACTTCTGCCCAGACAACACTGGTCTTGAAGTTGCAATTTTAAAGGATACATTGCATGATCCCTGCTTTAAAATAATACATTGATTTTAAATGTATCATTTTAAATAATGCATGGGTTTCTTTAAAAAAAATGAAAGTGTATGGATGAAGTAGGGTGGTCCTCTCGAAAGTGAGGTGAGTAGTAGGGAAGTTGGACCTACTCCTAGATTGAGTCTCCTGCATATGATGATGGACTGTGACCGTGGTTCTACAACTGCTAAAACTTCATGAGGCTGAGGAGGTCAGACACACATAGCATTGCCTGATGTAACCGAAAGGCACAGAGTCTGTGTGGTCTGACTACCCCAACTGAAGACCTGCTTAAAGGAAGAATATGAAAGCTAAAGCAAGAGTGTTGAAAGAATGAAACAATGTCTGCCCAGGACCAGCCCCTGTGTGACTGAAAGGAGAGTGAGTCAGTACAGAGCCTATGACTATGCCTATTAGCAACGTAGTTCCTAGAGAAAACATTCCCCTTGATCCTTATCTCCAGGCAGGCAGGAGAATAAGGTTGTAGCGTGGACTTCCCAGATGGTCAGAGAAATGTCACTGGGATGAGGGCAAGGCGAGTAAAAGGAAGGCAATTTCCACAAGGTTAACAAGGTCTGCATTCCCAGGTCAGCTGCCCCAGAGGAAGGTCCAAGAGGAATATTGAACAAATGATGGTGGCTCCTGGAAGGAGAGTGGGAAAGGAAGGGCAGGTGAGAACACAGAAATAGAGATCATGCTGTTCGTTGTTTGGTTATTGGGTCACCTGCTACAAACTGTACAGGATGTGCTGGGGGTAGTGGCTTCCTGGAATGGTCCCTGCTGTCCCATAACAAGCGGCAAGCTCTGAACACAGCCTCAGTCACAAGCTTCATATCGGTCAGTGACCTAGCAAGGTGACAAAGCCATGCAGCCTGAGCCTGTGTGAGCTGAAGGCACTCAGCGTTTAGCAACATTTGGTTTCACTCCATAGGAAAGTACCACATTCACATTTACGTCCAGCTCCATACGTCTAGTTTCTCTGCTCAGGAACCCTTCCCTCCTGTCATCTCAGTCTTCAGTCAGGCATCAGGACACATCCAGAATGGATTTTCTTCTCATCACCACACTTGCAGTTTCTGCCCCACCCCCACCCCCCGCCATTGCACTACTGCTCAGTGACCCATTCTTTCCTTTCATAGCACATAATTCTGCTCTAGTCCAAGCTGAGATTGGGTGCTTATTTTTTTAAAGGTTTATTTAGTTATGCTTTTGGACACTAAAGGAACATATATGCAATGCTCCTCTGATGAGAGCCCTATCATCAAATGGAGGATGGCAGCATCATGGCAGGAACATGTGGGAGAGGAAGGTCACACTGTAAGACATGGGGCTAGCAAGGAATGGAGGACTCCCACGCGTTCCCAGAAGAATTATGCTAGCACTCCTTACTCTTCCAGTCACTTTTAACACCACCATGCTTGAAAACACGCTTCTGGTACACAAAACTTAGGGTGACACCCTTAAGCTATTGTCCATCCATTTTAATGTGTGTGTGTATGTATACAAACACGGGTGTTTCTACAGGTCTGTCACACTAGATCAGTTGTCTCAAGGGCTACAAACTTGGTTTTTTGTTCCAAATTTGTATTCAGTTTCCAGTGTAGTGCCTAGCATAGGGAACACACGTATGAACGTTCAGGAGGAGGTGTGGGTGGTGGTTAGGAATGAAGGGGAACTAGATGACCCGGGTATTAATCCTGGCTTACTATGTTTTAGTTTTGTGATCTTCAATCTCTCTAAGCCTCATTTTTTTTCTCATCAATACAGTGGGAATATTAACAGCAGCCCTTTGTGTTGTCATGATACTCAAGTGGACAACTCTTCAGAAAGTGCTTAGAGTCATGCTTAGCATCTAACACGAATTTAATGAAGGCAAGGCTCTCCTGGTGAAAGCTTGGCTCAACCTAGGGCAGATAGAGAGCTGTGAAACCGGCAGGGAATGACTGACTACCCACGGGGTAGTTCTCCTTCAGGCTCTGCAAAGTGGGACCATTCTTGAGGGGATGGAGAATGCAGACTCTGAGTACTGAGCCACCTTGGAGCCAAACTTCATGCCCTGAAGATACCATAGCGCAGTGCTTCACAGTCTTTATTGCATGTGCATATGAAGATGCATGTGCATGGGAATTACACTTGTCTACAGTTGGCTGAGGCATTTCTTCACTAGCACCACCTTGTCTGGACCCTCGTGAACAGGGACACACACCAAGCAATTGTTTACAGCAAAGAAAGATGCGAGAAGTGGGATTTAGTCGTATACCCCATCCAATAAATAACACTTATTGGAGACACAAAAGAAAAATATTCCTGTCCACACACATTTACCATCTGGGAAAATCAAATGAGGCTCAAATTAAGTGGCTGTCTGCCAAAAGAGAAAACAGAAAATGTGAGAGAATTTGCTCTCACTAAAATCATTAAAGACATTTGCTTAAGTGGACCAGTTTGTCTTCATGAAAGATTTTTCCCAAACTTAAGATTGGGCTGCAGTTCATTTCTTGATCTGAAGGGAAGTGTTTGAACCTTAATATTAGTGAAATTCAAGCAAAGTTCCTGGGCTGAGAAAAGCACTTATTCTTTAATAGTCCTCTTAGGTGTGTGTGTGTGTGTGTGTGTGTGTGTGTGTGTGTGTGTGTAAGAGAGTGAGCGAGTGGGGCAGCGTGTCATCAGAGTAAAAGGCTAAGGATTTATGTATGCGGTGCAGGTTATCAGCAAACTTCCCCAAGAATCTTGCAGGCCCTTCCCACAAGTGCCCTCAAAAATAGTAAGGAAAGGGGTGTGTACAATTTAGAAGTTTCTCTCTTCTGGAGGCAGAATGGGGGCCCGGGGGAGAAAACGGGGCTGACTTAAGGAGCCTGGGCAGCTTAGAGTGTTATCCACCCACAGATCAACGAAGGGACTTTAAGGGAAATTCAAGTCTAGTTTTATCTCAGGCCCATTTCTCTCATTTCTGAGTCCCTTTTATTCTTCCCGTTTAACTCCTATTCGCTTACCTTTTGCCTACAGTGCCTCACCCCACATTCTCTTACATGGTCCTTTTGTCTTTCTCCTTTACTGAATCAAGAAGAGTCAGGCCCCTAAGTCAGAGACAGAAAACTACAGCCTCTGGGCCAAATTAAGTCCAGTCTGCTGGTATTTACATGAAAAAGGTTTACTGGGACACAGCCAGCTCACAGTGAACACACTTCTGTTATGACAGAATCAAATTAGTTGTCACACGGGCTATATGGCTGGCCCTGAATCAATGGTGTTCATCTTCACATAATTGATTGCCCATTTCTCTTATACAGCAAAATATATTTGAAGACAGAGAGCTATTTCTTCCGCCTCTTTCATTTCGTTCTTTCTAGTGACATTAACAAAGATCTCATAAAAGCAGATTATCAAATCAAGTTCCTTAAGTCCACAAAGAATTGCAATTATGGTGTTCCCACTGTGCAACACACACTGTACCAGGGGCTGAGAACAGTGGGTCAATAAGCTCTCAGAGTCTGCTCCAAAAACACCCATTGATTGACAACTACCTCAGACTGGCTGCTTTACAGACAAACCCAGGACATCAATACTTACAGGTGAGGAGCAGGGTGGAAGTCTGAGGAGATTTCAAGCTGGTTAAAATTACCAACTAGAAGAAAGAAGCAAGGGGGGAAAGTAAGCACATTATGAAACTGATTATCCTTCCTAATCTTTTTTCATTCCTTCCCCTCTTAGCTAAGAGAGAGAAAGAGAGAGGAATTACTTTAATTGGTGAGGTCATAAAAAGAAGAAAATTAGCAGTATAGCATGTGTTTTTCAAGGGAAGCTAGTTGGCTAGTTGAGAAAAGAAATGGGGTCAATAGGAGCCGGGCATCTAGAAAGAGGACAGAATGGATGTGATCAACATATATTGTGTACATGTATGAAAATGCCAAAATAAAACCCATTATTATGTATAATTAATATATACCAATAAAATAGTTTTAAAAGAGAAAATGCTTAAGCAAAGAAATTCCTAATGTTTTAGTCTCATCTACCCCAAACCCATATGGAACAGAAACATACTCGGATTTCATATATAATATGGAAATCTCTAGGCACATGTCAAGCCTTGGTAAGCACTATGACATACTGGGCACCTGTATTCACACCCAAGTGAAAACAGTGACTCTCAGTTGAACGGTGAGTGGAATGCGGGTGATAACAACAGCCACTGTGTTTAACTAGCACATGTGTCAACTGTACATGAAGTACTTTTCCTGCATTTGAGTGCATTTCAGTCATCAGGCATCATGACATAAGCATTACAACCTTATGTCACAGGTAAGTCAAGGGAGAGTAAAGAATGGTTGAATTGCAAATGTACCAAGGAGAAAACCATTTCTAAATAGAGACCTACAGGATTGAAAATTCCCTGTCTCTGATTATATAATCTAGACCATATCAACTCTAAGCTGTTATGAACTGTTACTTTTATCAAATTTGTCCCAAGCTAACATATTGATCATTTGACACTTCCTTTCAGGGCATGTGGTAGGATTGTACTTCCACGTAGTTGTGCAAGTTGTTTAACTTTATTCTGGCCAATGGGTTGTGAGTAAAGTCTTGGCAAGAATGATGTATTTATTTCTGGGCAGCCAATCCGGTGGCTTGTATGAGCTTGCACAGCCTGCTTCCTTCTTTGTGACTATCATCAGAGATCCTGATGTCTCCATGTTAGCAGCTGTTCTGAGAGGAAGACAATGAAGACTTAAGTTATTCGGTAACAGACACACAGTGTTAAAAAGGAGACACAACATTATTGTTTGAGTATGCTAAACAACCGAAGTCTTATAGTAACTACAGAGATAAGACAAGGAGGGAAATGGAGTAAGTCCTGGGATGATCCTGTGTTTTTCTGATGACACTTTCTTGAAATCCATAGGGAAAATAGCACATGAAAAAGAAGAAAGGTAAGGGGCAAAGTCCCTAGTATGCTATAAAAACCTTAGCTAGAAAACAGAGCAGTAAAATCTGGCACAATACCAAGAGAAATGGCAGCCCAAAGGAAACCAACATTGCCATGAAAGTGGCCATGTCAGAATGGACATGCACTTTAGATCAGTTACTCCAGCAGCTATTCTTCAATGAAAAGACTCAATCAAGTGATTGAGTCACTAGTCAAAAATTGGTAGCCAAGAAAAGTTCAGGACCAGATGGTTTCACATGTGAATTCTACAAAATAATTTAACAAACTAATTACTACCAGTCCTTTCACAGCCTCCCAGGAAATTAAAGATGAAAAAGTGCTTCCTGACCAAATCAACAACTACTGTTATCCCAACATGAAAGCCACCGATATAATACCATAAGAAAATGAAATGCTTACTAGAATTCTAGAAATCTGAGCCTAATGTCATATTGAAGAGAATCCACTTTGTGACCATGTTAGATTTATGTCATGACCCACAAGTGGACCTAGCATTTTGAAAGTCCATATAAAGTGCCAGGACAAAAAGCATCCTCATGTAAATAGATGCAGAGAAGACATTTCACAAAACCCAGCTGCCTTTCATGTTTAAAAATATACAAAGACCAAGAATCTAAAGAAATTTCATTTTTAAACTGAATAAAGTACTCTGTCAAAATAGAACAGCTAACATTGTACTTACCAGTGAGATGCTAAGCACACCCTTTCTCTAATCAGGAAAGAGAAAAAAAACCTTACATTGAGACTCAGTTGAAGATTCTAGCTTTGGTAGTTAAAAAAGAGAGACTAGCAAAAAAGACACTCTAACTGCAAAGGATGGCACAAAATGATCTCTGCCGCAGAGAGTGTGAGCTACTAATGAATTCCTGAAGAAACTATGGGAATTAATAATTCACTGTGTCAACATAAGAGCAATACATAAAAATCAATTACCCTTTTATACACTAGCCATAAAGTAGGGAAGAAAGAAATTCAAAAGACAATGGCATTTGTAATAGTATGAAGAAGGATAAAGTGTGTAAACAAAAGAAAATAAAAATAATGTCGAGTTAGCTCTAACTGCCAAGTTCACACAACTGAGAGTCATCTAAGAGGAACATCTCCATTTAGAGATTTCTTAGATTATATTGGCATGTTTGTGTGTTATCATCTTGATTATCAATTGATGATGGAGGACTCAGTAATAAAAGACAAGTAATAACCAAAGTTAAAAATAACAATGAATCTGAATAAGCCTATTTATATGGAAGATAGGGTCAGTGTGCATGTGGGAGTGATCTATATCATAAGTTATTTAGAAAATGAAATTCACAATCCAATGAGATGTCTCTTCAAACTCTTTGAGATGGCTGTATGTACAAAGACGAATAGGAACAAATATTGGAGGAGCTATGTAGAATGATGACCACTTGAACACTACTTATTAGAAAAGTAGAAAGCATCTGTTTTGTAAAACAATTTGAAATTTCTTTAAAGACTAAACACAAGCTCTTCTAACAAGTAATTTCACTTCCAGGTAAGTGTCCTAAGTATGTGTTCAAAAAGAACTAAAAGTTTATCTTAAAACTGGTATACATGAACATTGATAGAAGCAATATGTGCAATAGTCTATGTGCAATAGTTCCAATATTCATCATTTGGCAAGGACAGCTCATGTGTCCATCAATTTAAAAATGAAGAAACAAAATGGTGTATTAAGGAAGTGAGGTATTATCCCTTCACTAAAACTGAAATGTTGATATGTACTCTATAGTGGATGGATCTTAACAACCCTAAGCTAAGGAAGGATACTAGACTGAAATGATTTCAAATTATGTGACTGTGTTGATATGAAATGGCCAAGATAGGTTCTATCCATGGCGCCATGCTCTTTGACACTTACTATTCAGCTTTTCCAGGGATATTGTGATAAAGTAGAATAAAGTAGAAAAGGTCAATTATGAGATAGTGATTTATTGAATTAGTTAATGTTTTACTTAAAGTACTGCTTGCACTGCCTATTCTTCATGACTTCATTTGCTACCTGAATCAGAACGACCCGGAGAAATTGCTGAAACAATGGGTCATTGCCCTTCACAACTTGATAACTGCCAGCACACTTTTGTAAAATCTTGCTTGCTTGCCTGCCCCACCTTGTAGTTGTAGAACATAAAAGAAGAATACAAATGAGACCTGCATCAAAGCCTTTCAGGAACCATCCTGGCTTTTATTCACTGTAACATCTCCTCTCTTCCACTCTTGTTGGTATCAGAGTGCTTATTTCAGAAAGATTCCTGCAACACTGGAACCTTTGAAAAAGAAAGCATGGCAGACAAGGGTAAGTCAGTAGCAGAGGATCTTTGAGGGGTACAGCCTGGCTCTGCGTTCATTCCTGTTAGCTGCTTCCTGCTCAGCCATGATGAGAAGAGCACAAGCTGCATATCCCTTCTTCCTTGGCCTTAGTCACTTCTGCCACCATGATAAACAGAAGCCATGAGCCAAAATAAGCTCTGCACCCAGTAGGTTGTATGTGTCAGGTAAAACACTTGACAGCAACATGAAAAGTAATACAGAAATTTGCAATCATGAGTAGAGTCATTAGAAAAAGTCACTAGCACAACCAAGAGAAGTGAACCCAATAAAACCTCAACCACGTAAGTCCTTGGTCAGGAGAAGGAAACAGAAAACAAAGAGTGGTACTAGAGAGTGAGGCTCCAAGAGTAGGCTGCTTAAAATGGACATCCAAAGAAACACGGGGAAACAGAGCAGCACCCCCTCCCAAAAAAATACCTGTAGCTCCTCAACTACTAAACTTCAAACTGAAACAGGCAAAAAGTCAGAAGGGAATTTGAGAAGCTTTCTGGTAGAAATGATAGTGACAGAAAGGAGGGTACAAACAAACCGAGGGATTTAATCCAGGCTCTAGAGAAGCAAGTTTGTAAAATACAGGAGAGAGTCAGCAAATTGGGCAATAACACCAGCACTATGGATTAAAAAGGCAGAAACACAGAAGAAAAAGTCACCAAAGAAATTGATAATTTGAAAAAGAAACAAAAAGAAATGCTGAAATCTGCAGAGACTTAAATAAAGAGCATAGTGGAAAGAATCAAACAAGCAGAATAAAGAATATCAGTGATGGTAGACAGCCCAAACTGAAAAACTACATTCAAGCATCAATAAAGGAAAACACTAGCCACGCATGCCCGCAGTGCCCAAGAACTCCAGGGTACAGTCCAGAAACCAACTTAAGATCCGTGAGCTAGAGGAAGGTGCTGAGATAAACATGAAAGGCATGGAGAACCTAGTCAACAAAATTAAAGCAGGATCCACAAATTGGGACAAAGAAATGGATATTCAGACACGTCAAACAAAGTAGACATGATCATATAAGAATCTCTTCATGATGTTTGTCAAGTTGTCAAAAAGATACAGCAAAGAGACACTATCTAAAGCTGTAACAGAAAATTACCTACAAAGGCAGAAATAGTTTTACTATTACCAGCCCCCTCAAAACCAGGAATGCATAGATTATTAAATTTCAAGACATAAAAATAAATAAATGTCAGCTAAGATTGCTGTAATCAGCAAAGCCATATTTATGGGTAAATAGACATCTCAATCAAGCACAGACTAAGGCAGTTCATGACCACAGAGCCAGCATTTCAGAAGATACTTAGAGTAACAGTATATACACAGGAGGCAGGAAGACAATGGTCTCAATAATGAGACCACAGCAAAGAAGAAGTTTCATGAGAGGAAGAGCTAAACAAAAGAGATCTGTGGAGAAATCCATCATGTCCAAGACACTAAGCCAGCAAATACGTGATCCTAGCAGGGAGAAAGTAAAAAGCAATCAATAAGTCTACCAACCAAACAACAAGAAAGTCTCAAGAACTACTAAGCTTGTTTTTATAAATCCTGAAATGTAAATGGCCTCAATTCCCCAATGAACAGACATAGATTGGCTGACTAGAATTTAAAAAACAAAAACAAAACAACAACAACAAAAACCTTAGTCCAATTTTCTGTTGTACTCCCCCCCCCAAAAAAAAAACCTCATTGGTAAAGGATCCCACAACACTGAGAGTCAAACATGAAAAACAATCTATAATGACCAAGGAAACTTAAAGCAAGCTAGTTCAGCTATCCTTGTTTCTGATAAAGGAGACTCAAACAAAAGCTAGTCAGAATAGATAAATAATAGGTACAATCTATCAAGAAGATACAACAGTTGCACAAATCTATGTGCCAAACTCCGGGAAAGCAGACACTAATGGATATGAAAGGGAAAATAAACCCACTATAATAATAGTGGGTGATTTCAGTATCTGACTCACATCTCTAGATAGTTCAATTCAGCAAAGAAACTTCAGAGATAAACTATACCAGAGGGTAAATGAACTTAGTAGATGCCTACAAAATAGAAACATTTTTGACAGCAGTTCATGGAAACTTCTTTAAAAATATACTAGATTACAATTATTTAAAGACAACACAACAGGAATAAACCTAACCAAGAAAATGCAAACCTCTACATTGAAATCTCTGAGACACTGAAGAATAAAAGTGAACATACCAATTGGTGAAAAGACATTCTTTGCTCCTTGGACTGGGAGAATTTATAATGTGATAAGGCCATATTAGCTATTTAGAGAGTCTATGTAGCCCCCATCAAATCTCCATGATGTTCTTCATAGAACCAGAAAACAAAATTCCAAATTTCATATGGAAGCCAAAAAAGACTTTGAGTAGCTACATTAATCCTTTACAGAAAACAAAATGCTGAAGAAACCACAGCATATTAGCTCGAATTATATTAGATCCATAATCACAAAACAGCATGGGGCTGATATAACAGACACATAGGCCACTGTAATGAACAGAGGATATATAAATAAATCCATAGTTAAAAACACATCATTTTCTGCCAAAGCTCTCACAAATGCATGTTGAAGAAAAGGCAGCCTCTAACAAAGGAAACTGTCTTTAATGCAAAAGAATGAATCCAGACACATTCAGTGAGAAAGTAATTTGATGCTAGAAGGCTTTGCCCAGTGAAGACTCTGGGTGGTAGAAAAGCAAACTACTTGAACGATTTTCTTTTAAAAGGGCAATGCTTGCAAAAAAGAGAACCCCAGAGAACCTTTCTCCAAAACAATGGCTTAAGAAGTGTGATAGTTTGGATGAGAATGGCCCCCACAGACTCATGTATTTGAATATCTGATTTATAGTTGGTGACAATTTAGGAACAATGAGAAGCATGGTCTTGTTGAAAAAGGTGTGTCAATCCAACAATTGCTCTTGCTGGATTGCTGGTTTGCTAGTTTTCTTGTTTGTGGGATATTCTGAGGACAAAGGTCTACTTGCCTGTAGAAACCTGACAGCCCAAATCATCAGGAAGTAGTCCAAAGAGGTCTACCCCCCTTTTCTCTTTAATTTTCTCTATTTCCTACCTAATGTTGGGGGGTCGGAAGGGATTGAGGTGGAGAAGGGTGGTAGATAAAAGACCTCAAATAAAAGCCAGGCTTGATGACACACACTTTAATCTCAGTGCTCCGGGAGGCAGAGGCAGACAGAAGTCTGTGAGTTTGAGGCCAGCCTGGTCTACAAAGTGAGTCCAGGACAGTCAAGGCTACACAGAGAAACCCTCTCCTGAAAACCAAAAAGCAACAAACCAACCAACAAAAAACGAAGAACCCAAATAAAATAGTTAAAAAACTATACCTACATACTATACTCATTTAGTCTCCACACACTGACCAATTGTGAGTCTGCACTAACCACTGCCCACTATGAAACAAAGCTTTTGTGGAGACTAAGAGCAGCACTGACCTATGGTTTTAAGACACGAATGTAGAAGACAACTTGACAACATGTCCATTTAGAAAAAAAAACAACTATAGTAATTTCTCCCTTAGGGCTAGGACCTCTTCACCCACAGACTTTTGACCATGTTTACAGTTATAAGCATGAGTCCTCCCACCCCCGTTCAATCAGAATGCAATGGATTACTGCCATAATGGTGAAGCCACTATCAACCATTAATATTATGACAAGCAGACCATTATTATAGCTCAGCAGCAGCAACACTCTATATGAAAAATTCGAAGACAACACATTTCCACACTAGACAAAACATGAGGTGCTTGTCTTTCTAGGCCCAAGTTACCTCATTCAAGTATAATTTTATCCAGTTCTCTTCATTTCCTGTGATTTTTCACTTTCCATTGTTACTGAATTAAATTATTTTTTGTGTCTGTATCACAACTGCATTACTCATTCTGTCTTCTAGCTTTTGCAAACAGAGCAACAATGGACATGGATGTGCAATTATATCTGCAGTAGGATATAAACTTTTGGGTATAAATGTCCAGGATTAGGATAAGTTTGTCATATGGCAGATCTATTGATTCCTATTGTGGCTATACTAGCCATGAATAATCTTGTACAGGAGGGGCATGCTTGTGAATGTACAAAAGCTGATAGGGATTGCACAAATGAATTTCCTAACTGCAGCTTCTGGGTAACTTCTCTGTTATTCAACTTACGTCATGAAGGAAGTCCATGAAGCTATACAAGTTTTGTGTTTTTTCTTTTTTTAAAGGAAGACTTTTTAATTACTACTTTGAAAAATATCACAGATTGTCAGTTGGGTGGGAAAAAAAGACCAAAAATACATATAGAATGACAATTTTTGGCTAAAGAGTGGACAAAATAACAAGTTAGCCTACCACACCAGTGGTTCTCAGCCTTCCTAAGGCTGCAACCCTTACAGTGCCTTTGCGTCATGTTATGGTGATTCCCAATCATAAAATTATCTGTTGCTACTTCATAATTTTGCTGCTGTTATGAATAGTAGATATCTGATATGCAGATGATCTTAGGTCAGCCCTGTGAAAAGGTCAGTCGACCTTAAAGTGGTTGTGAGCCACAGGCTAAGAACGACTGCCATATTGTTTGCGATACTTCACAAGAAGCAAAGGAAGGTGCTGGTGGTGAGGCACAGTATAGAGAAGAGAAAGGAAGTTCCTAGTGCAGGGATTTGATGGCCTATCATATCACGCACCAGAGCTTATTTGAATAGGTCTCAAATAAAACTCATTAAAAATTGTACTTTAAAATTACCTTTAAGCATTTGACAAAATCCAACACCCATTCATGTTTAAAGTCCTGGAGAGACTAGGGATACAAGGCACATACCTAAACATAGTAAAGGCAATATACAGCAAGCCTATAGCTAACATCAAACTCAATGGAGAGAAACTCAAATCAATCCCACTGAAATCAGGGACTAGGCAAGGCTGCCCATTGTCGCCATATCTCTTCAA
>CM053764.1:133896692-133924255 GCA_028658305.1 Pachyuromys duprasi
AAAAAAAAAACATAAGAAATGGTTATTGGTAATACTCCAGCGTATGACACTTATGGTCGCAAAGAGCTACACAGTAAGTAATTGCTCATAGCAATACTGTTGTTCTAATGTTGGAACTAATTGATGTTTAACATAGGTTGTTCATAGCAGCTTCATTCATAATTGCCAGAACCTGGAAACAACCCAGATGTCCCTCAACTGAGGAATGGATACAGAAATTGTGGTACATCTACACAATGGAATATTACTCAGAAATAAACAAAAACAAGGAAATCATGAAATTTGCACGTAAATGGTGGGAACTGGAAAGGATCATCCCGAGTGAGCTATCCCAGAAGCAGAAAGACACACATAATATATACTCACTCATATAGAATAGACATATAAGATAAATCTACTAAAATCTGTACACCTAAAGAAACAAATCAAGAGGAGGACTCTGGCTAAAATGTTCAATCCCCATCTAGAAAGGCAAGGAGGATGGACATCAGAAGAAGGAGAAAACAGGGAACAAGTTAGGAGCCTGTCACAGAGGGCCTCTGAAAGGCTCTGCCCTGTAGACTATCAAAGCAGATGCTGAGACTTATGGCCAACCCTTAGCCAGAGTGCAGGGAATCTTATGAAAGAAGTGGGAAATAGTAAGATCTGGAGAGGACAGGAACTCCACAAGGAGAGCAACAAAACTAAAAAATCTGAGCACAGGGGTCTTTCCTGAGACTGATACTCCAACCAAGTACCATGCATGGAGATAACCTAGAACCCCTGCAGAGATGTAGCCTATGGCAGTTCAGTGTCCAAGCAGGTTCCATAGTAATGGGAACAGGGACTGTCTCTGACATGAACTGATTGGCCTGCTCTTTGATCACCTCCCCCTGAGGGGGGAGCAGCCTTACCAGGCCACAGAGGAAGACAATGCAGCCACTCCTGATGAGACCTAATCGACTAGGATCAGAAGGAAGGAAAAGAAGACCTCCCCTATCAGTGGACTTTGGGAGGGGCATGTGTGGAGAAAAGGGAGGAAGGGAGGGTTTGGGAGGGGAGGAGGGATAGGACGCTACAGGGGGGATACAAAGTGAATAAAGTGTGAAAAAAAAAGAAATAAACAAATAAAACACCAGAAACTTAATCCTAAGGCTATAACCAGGCGTGGTGGCATATGCCTGTAATCCTAGCATTCCAGGAGGCAGAGGCAATCAGATCTCTGTGAGTTCAAGGCCAGCCTGGTCTACAAAGTGAGTCCAGTAATGCCACAGTTACACAGAGAAATCCTGTCTTGAAAAAGACTTTTTTTTTGGCTTTGTAGAAAAATTGGATACAGACTGGATAATTGATAAAAATTAAACTTCATTAGCTTCAGTTATGGTACTCTAGGAGAAAAACCTTCTTCATTTTTAAAATGTATTCCTTTTTGTTCCTTTGTTTTTGAGAAAGGGCTCACTATGTGTCTCAGACTGGCATCAAATCCCCATCCTCCTACTTCAGTTTCCACAGTGCTGGATTTCCAAGCATGAGCCAACAGACTGGTCCAAATGTCCTTATTATCAAGGAATACTAAACTATTTGAGGGGGAACTTTATTAATATTTGCTATTTATTTTCAAATGCTTAATAATGTATATGCGTATATGTAAACACATGTATAGAAAGAATTCATTAATATTTAGAGAAAGTATCCATATGTTATCATTTGAATCTACTTGGAGAATATTTAAGTATTTGCAGTATGATGTTTTCAATGTTTTCCTGTACAAAAATTTTTGGAAAGTTGATAGAAACTTAAATTTCTCCTTTAAGTACTAAGTCATACCAAAACAGTATTTCTTTATGCAAATACACTAGAAATGGTTTATCAAACTGTAAAAGTTCACGCATAAGGCTCTTTTAAGTCAGTAATAGGCAAATGATAAACTATTTATGGGATTTAATTTTCTGAGAACAATCTGCCCCATAAACATTTAGAGTGAGACATTTGAAAGATGGCAAACAAAACTGTCTCATTCTCGTTCTACATCTCCTGTACAGACACATTCAAACTGTTCTTAACATTTACAGCTCCTATGTCTCAGACATAATCGGGGGAAGACTCTGGTTTTCAACACTTTCTAAAGGCAAGGAGATGAAGGCTATTTAAGAAGTTTAGTGAAGTCTGGGAGATTTATGCAATTCTGTGAGTCCACAGCTTGGATGTGCCTCGTGTTTTGGTTTGGTAATTTCAGAGATGTGGTATTTAATGACATATTTTTACAGTTCTGTAATTGTTTTATGCCATTCTGCAGCCAAGATGAAAACTAGTAAAGCATTTTTCATCTCTATTTTTTCTTCCCTAGGAAAAAAGGGAAAAGTCCAAGGACATGGAAACCACTGCAGTACATTAGCATCCCTCTCTCTACCCAGGTGAACAGAAACAGGAGACCACCTTGGCTCTGAGACTGCCTTGCTATGAGGGGTTCACCACATTCTGACATCACATTGCTTCCTTCTTCCCCAACCACTGTTTCCTTTTTCTTCTCCCTTTATTCACAGTTTATTTCAATTAAATTCAGTCTCTTGGGAGCGGGGCAGATAAAAGTCACAGAAATTGTCCTATGACAAAGTGAATAGCAACAGATATTTCTGGGCGCTCAGAGGCAAACAAGCTCCTAGCACACGAAGATTTCAGCGGTGGGTGTCCAACCTGCTTCTAGTCCCACCATACAGACTAGTGTGAGAGCTCACTCTACCCATATACCCTGCTGCACTATTCCTATCTGTCCTTCCTCCGTGCATTTATCTCCGTCTTTAATGGCCTCGTTACCACTTTTCCCTTTTTATAAACTTTAACTTCTTTTTATTTGTCACAGAGCCATTCTACATACTTGCAGATAACGTATGATGTAAATAAAATGTAACAATCAAATCAGGGGGGTTAATAGATATATCACTGTGCATCTATCATTTCTCTGTGATGAGAACACCCTGGTCCCTTGGTTCTCAACCTGAGGGTCATGACCCCCTTGGAGGTAGCACATCAGAAATCCTGCATATCAGATATTTCCATTAAAATTCATGACAGTAGCAAACTTACAGTTACGAAGCAGCAATGAAATAGTTCTATGGTTAGGCGTCACTACAACATGAGGAACTGCACTAACAGGTCGCAGCATTAGGGAGGTTGGAAACTGCTGCTTAGTCACTCTAAAATATACAGACAGTATAATGGTATTACCCATACTACATACCCCTGAACACCAGAATTTTTCTTTCTCTACCTGTTGTGGGTTATTAATATTTAACAGTGATTTATCTTTTAGTTAAGCAACAGTTATTCCTAAACCAGCTGTATACCCAAATCACCACACAGAGACTAGGATTTACTTAACTAACCTAGAGCACAATGCTGGGCAATAATTATTCCATCCTAAACCTCCAAGCCTGCATAGTTGCCTTCCATTCAGATTTCCCACATTATACTTCCTTTTAGTCATATCTTAGGTCTGGTTCATCTCTCCTCATGGTTCCAAGTCCTCTCCTGCTGATCTCTCTTCTCCTTTTTCCTCCTCTCCAGACCAGAATGTCCCACCCTATTTTCTTCATTGCTCAGCATTGGCTGGTTGTTTTATTGACAATACAGAGAACAAATGGTGGCTTGTTTACACAAACTTGAGACAGGTGATGGTTAGAATAAACATCACAATGCAATGCCCTGATTGAAACCAGATAGTGGGATAGAGAAATCAGCATTTAAATGAACAAGAGTAAATTGTATATATTCCACAAGAACATTATACCAACATCTACCCATGCCCCAACCTCTGATAACACAATTTAAATCCCTGATCCTAAGAGAAACTTTCATATATTCTGCCTGTGTTAAGCAGCTTTCCAATAAATGACAAAACCCTTGAGCTAAATAGACCTAAAAAGGAAAGAGTCATTTTAGCTCCTGGCTTCAGAGCTGCCAACTTACATCCAGTCAGTCGGCTCCATTGTTTCTAGGCCTATAGTGAGTGAGGCAGTGTGTGGTAAAACAAGCTTGCTCATCTTGTTGTGGCCAGGAAGGACAGAGAAGAAAGATGGAGGGAGAGATTGTAGCCTAGAGACCCTATGTACATTTCAAAGGCACACCCCACTGACTTACTTCTTCCACCTAGGCTCTGCCTCCTGTCAGTCAAACACCAGCCTGGGACCAAGCCTTCAGTTCATGGTGCCTTGAAGAACACTCCAGATGCAAACTGTAACACTTAGTATGAATGATATAATGAGGTATTTGTCTGGTTTATCCACCTAACATAATGTCCTCTGGGGTCATTCAGGTTGACACCACAAAACGACAAGATTCCATCTTTCCTCATTCATCTCTTAATTCTGTTCTGTACCTCAGAAATGTGTTGCAGTCCAATAGATTGGCTGACTTCATTTCCTTCAGGTAAATATCCAGTGGTCAGATCTCTGACTTGCATGATAGAATCTTGGTTAATATTTTGAGGAACTCTACACTGCTAATGCCTTTCTCAGTTAACTGTGCCCAGCAATATGCATACAGAGACACATGCAGAGTGTGCAGCATCATAGATACTGGAATGGAAGGCCAATTCTCTGTTGACTCTGTTCCTCTCCTTCAAGGCAGTCTGTGTACTCAGTTTTAGAGACCAACCAGCCTCAAAACCTAAGGCATGAAGAAATCTTTGACACTGAAGTGTTCCAAAAATTCCCTCTGGTTCCCTACATGCTATTTAGAAAGAGATGCATTCCGAAAGCAGCCAGAAACTAGTTTTTATCAACTGCAAAGCTACGTTTGCACTGTAGCTACATTAGCAGTTCAAGAGAGACAGACGACGGCATGAGACAATGAGTTCCTACCACAAGGGCCTTCGAGGTCTGTACTGTAACTGCTGGAACACAGGCTCTGTTCATAATAACTCACACCTGCAATAGCAACTAATGATTTACAACCGGGCCTGAGACATATCTTGGCAGGAGCCTCCTGATCCAGAACAGTTATTATTAAGTGTCTCCTGGAATGTTTGTGTTTCTCAAGCTATGCCACTTGGTAAATTCCATGATAATTTGGAAAGGGCTGCTTGCTTCTCCCGTCGGCTGCCCACAGCAGCATCTGAAGTGATTCCGTGTGACTCAGACCATCCCTTGGTCCCTCAGCTCCTGCAAAACCCATCAGAAGGCCGCCCAAAGTTGAAGAAAGCTCAAGAGAACCATCAGGTGATAAAGCATTTCCCTTGGAATAGCAGTCCTGAAATAACCTTTTATGTGTCCGGGTCAAACAATTCCCCATGAAAGCAGCCAACAGGCACTGCAGCCTGAAAAATAGAAAAGCTGGCTTGCCCCTAGGAGGAACTAAAAAGGTAGCAAGACCAGAGAGCAGCAGGCCTGTTGCTCCCCTCTGTCCTGAAATTTGGTTAAAACAAATGCAGCGCTCAGAAAGGAAACTTGAGGGTTTTTCTGTTCTTCCCCAAGCTTAGTAGATGATTCAGGTGCCTATCCCATAGACCTGAATGCAGGGAACTGAGCATATAGTAGGCACTCAACAAGTCCATGGTTGTATAATGAATGTTGCATGGAGGACTTTGTAGCCACTGAGCATTGAAATCAATTTGGAATAGCTGCCTTGTGACCACTGTGATCCGAGGAGCATGTGTGACATTTCATTTAGTCCTAACAGTGGCTCTGCAAGAGAAGTTCTCTTATCTGTGATGGAAAGAGGAAGCTCCTCAGAAAGAAAGGGGTTCACCTGTGAACATGGGTCATTCACAGAGAACAGGGACCCATCCTGCTGACATGTGGCTGTCCCCTCCACTGTCCTCAGAGAACTCTAAGGGAAAACATGGGGACACGTGGCAGTGAGGTGACAAATGCCAGCATCAGTCTACACTCTGGTTTCTGAAGACTATGGTGGAGGTGATCACTGATAATTTGGAGGGTGGGAAGTGAAGAAGAGCAAGACAACTTTCGGGAGTTGTGAAGGACAAAGGTTGCATGTAGCAAAGTGCATGGTTGGCAAAGACACAATAGGCCACATAGGCAAAAAAAAAAAAAAAAAAGCCAGTCTTGCCTGGAGGTCAGCCTGCCTCCAAAGGCCCACCAGCTAATGCCCAGAGCCACCAGGGCTACCAAGAGGATTATAGAGAGGGGTGAGCCCATCTGATTTGCCATTCAGAGGGATTCTTCTAGCAGTGATATATAGTGGGCCTTGAAGATGTAATGCAGAGAAAATTCTCGGTAAAGTGAGATGAGTGATTCTGATGTGGAGGGCTAAGAGAAGTTCAACAGCAATAAAGAGCAGAAGTGGAAGGTGACTTCAAGCCCTGGGTGACTAAGCACTCAAGTCAGTGTGTAGAAGCTTTGGCTGTGCCTTGTTTTTTCATCATGGCTTCCCTTGGGCTAGATTAACTGGAAGGAGAGGCAAAAAGTAAGAGCAAGAACTGACTGCAGCTGGGTGCATGCTATGCTGTGACCTGGCAGAGAGTGCTACTCTCCTCCTTGTCTCTGTGTAGAGAGGCTGGACCTTTCCTGTGTAAAAGTCTTTAACTGTGAGAAGCATGAGAGAATGTTTGCTAAGGATTGGAGAGTGTGAGGAAAAGGTGAGTGTAGGAGAGGAAGGCACCTCAGCTGAGGAAATGAGTTATATGCTGGGTTAAATGTAGCCTTGTCTGTGTCTCCAGAACAGTAACCCTAGCAAGATACTCCCAGCTATCCCCAGCACAAGATTCTGATAAAAATAGTAAGAGGTATTTGTGAGCATCTAGTACAGCACAGGGGACACCCGGTCAACTTCCGGCCTCTTTTTAGCATCCACTTTGGAACAGCAACATCACAAATGTCCAGCTGGAGTCAGAGACCTGGGTTAATAGTGTTCCTATTGTCCAGGGAACGAGAGTGTGGCTATGGAGTGTCGACTTCTTCAGTGGGACCAAGCATGCTGCAGCCATGCAGTTCCTCTGATACAGCACTGTTTCAGACATTAGTGTGAGCACCATGACACCAAAATGCTGCCAAAGGAGCAACCAATCCTTAAGACCATTTGTGGCCCATTGCTGGAAAGGCCTAGAGAACTGTGAATTGAAGGAGGGATTAAAAAAAAAAAAAGAACACGATGCTCCCTGTTTTGGTAAGACTTGACTACCCCATGTCTCTGTTTTCATTTGAAAGCAACAGTTCTTCATTTATGACTAAATAAGACAAACAATGGGGTTGACTTTCCTATAGAGAAGTCCTTCATGCCGCCACTCCTGGGGCTTACAGACCATGAGACCCAGGGAGTATCGCTGGAGAATACGGAGTAACTGACACGGCTGGGCACGAAAGCCAGGGCTAAACACCACAAGGAATTTCTGATTTGGTTTATAAAGTAGGAGTTGGTGTGGAAAGCTTAGACCTCAGGTCGGTGACTCAACAGGGGTCAAAACCTAGTGAACATAATGATTTATGGAGCTGTCAAGCCCTCCGCAGCTTCTGGTGTGCTTGGACATAAGTCATTGTCACGTCATTCTACGAAGGGGTTGGCTGGCTCTCAGACACCCCCTGCCACCACCATGTACTCAAGGGCTTTTTTGTTGAGCCAAACAGAGCTAATGACTTCAAACTCTTCTGTTCTTGTTCTTCTCTGAGTTTACTTTAAGGTCATCAGGAAATAAACTAAATTGCATGTTCTAAATATCATTTCTGATTCATTTATCACCCAGACTTGCTCAGTTTTTAGAAAAATTGTATTTTCAAAAGATACAACTTCCTTTAATTTTATTGTTCAATGCTTAACCAAACCTAAGAGTTCGTAGAGATAGCATACAGCTATGTTATATGCATATGCACATGCCTCTGTGTGTGTGTTTGCTCCCGTGTGTACTTGTGAATGTATGTGTGCACATGTGAGACTCTCTCTCTTTCTCTCTCTCTCTGGTGAGTGTGTGTGGATGCATGGATGTGAGAGAGTAGGGGTGTTGTGTTTGTGAACCTGTGAATGCTAGACAAGTGCTCTCCTACTGGCATATGCCCCAGCCCAAGAGCCCTGAAGGGCTCTGGGAGCCATCCAACACGCACTTCTCACCACTGATGAAAGTCATATTGAGGCTCATCTACCTCGGGCATCTCAGGCATGTTAGCAGAATGATGTGTGCTTCAGACAGATGAGGAATGCTTCAGCCACTCATACTTTAAATTCAGAGTAGGATGGGGAGGGTTCTAGTTACAACAATGATGAGAGCATCACTGATTCAATGATACAACTACATCACAGTGCTTTGGAATCTAACCTACAATTAAAGCATTATTTCTACATAAAACAGATTAATGTTCTAATTTAGGATACTGGGGGTAAGGTAGGCTATGAGTTTTACTTTCTTAAAAAGTCCATGGCAGAGTCATGACACAGGTGACAGGTTTATAGATTTTTCTAGAGATGACCTTTCACACTCAGCACAGTAAGATGAGCAGTTGGTTTAGAGGCTTCCTGGGTTTGAGAACCTAGAACTGAGAGGAAGACTGGAAGTAGCAGCAGCCAGGGTGAAGATTGAACAAGAATAGGACTCTCATCACATCCATCCTGTCTCATTCCTTCTCCTTCTCACTGGAGCCTGCTAAACAGTGGATACTAAGTTGTTGGCAGTTGGTCTGGTGCTGTGTACTCAAATGCTGATTGCAGTGCCTTGAGATCTGGTTATTGACTTTGTTAATGGTGCTGAACTACCTCCAGTAACCATGTCATGAGAAGGAATGTTCCCCCTTATCACCGATTGGTTGATTAAAGGACCTGTACCTGGGCAGGGTGGAAGGAGGTAGACGTGACTAAGGTTCCCGGGCTTTGGGGACAGGAGAGTCACTGGAATGAGACAGATGGATAGGAGGAAAGAAGGAAGCCACTGTGGTTAGGTGGAGAAAGAACCATGTGGGCTGAGGGGAAGGTTTCTGAGAATGGCATGGATGTAGGAAGCGGCCCACATGAGTAAGTATTAGGTACGCATCCATCCGCGTCAAAGTTATCAAGCTAAAAAGTCTTTGGACTTTATAGGGAAAAAAATTCCAATGCTTTCCAAAGAGAAGACCAGTGGAAATGCTGTCGACTCAAGAATTTGGAAAACGGGTAAGAGAACACAACTGGTTTAATCAATTCTTGCCCTAAAGGCTAGCACAGAATAAAGAACAGCTTCATCCTCTATAAAAATAATAAGCCAGTAGGAAATGTCTCACAATTTCCAAATAAATCCATGACAGGTCAGCACAAATAGATGAAAGTCAAAGCAGTAACACAGCTAAAGGCACAGATTACTTGTTATTCCCAGCATAATTCTTGACTTAGAAGATAGGAAACGTTGACTCAGCGCACACGTGGAACAGCACTTAATAATCTGTTGACCATGTGTGTAAAATCTTATACATTGACAGAGAGGCATAAAGAAAGACAAAACACCATGTTTTAAGTGCCTAATGCAAACTTTTCAAATGAAAGACACTAACAGTGTGTGTGTGTGTGTGTGTGCGCGCGCGCGCGCACTCGCACACACGTACATGGATGTGTACATGTAAAGGTTGGGGATCGATGTCCAGTGTCTTCCTCTATCACTTTCTACCCCATTTTCCCCCAGAAAAGTCTCTCGCAAATTGGCTGGACTGTCTAGCCAGAGAGTTCCAGGTATCTGCCTTCTCTACTTCTCCAATGCTAGGGTCCCACGAGAGCCAGCTTGCACATGAATGCTGGGCAGCTGAACTCAGGTCCTCATGCTCATGCAGCAGGCATTTACTCAATAAACTAAGCCATCTCCTCAGATTATTCTAATCCATCACATTGCAAGCTTATCATAATAAGGAATCTACATCACATCCTATAAATACATACAAAATTCGTATGACACTCAAATAGAAAGTAGCATTCATCTTTCATCTAACTTTATTAAAACTATAAATGCATAGAGTCAGCAATCCCAAATGTCTATGCCCAACCTTTACGCTGTGAGTTTCTGGATGCAGAAAACCATTCATTTTCATTACTTGGCTAAAAGGTTCCAGGAGAGCCAATGAGCTGGGTCATCATTTTGGAAGTCATACAGTAAAATAAAAGTTAACCACAAAATGCAAACTTGCTCTTAAGTTCACAGGGCAGTTTATAAAGGTTACTTTTATACACACTGCAAATTGAATCACACAAAAGTCAATACATAAAAATATATTGCCTTTGTTCGATTGACGATGTCTCAGCCCATGCCAGTTTTCTCTATGAACCTCTGCAAACTCAGCAAATCAGAGCAGCATCTAGTTCTGTGGAGACATGTGTCTGGGGGAAGGGTGAAGAGAATGAGGATGACATGCTCAGTAATCTAAGATGTGTTTCCTTCCTTCAGCAGAAAGCACAGGGAAGGAACCCTTTAAATAGCTAGATTGTACTCAATTTCTTTCCTAATGAAAACATCTAATTTATATAATAGCTTGTCAACCAACATTATTACATTTAATGATGAACCCTACCTCTCCCCCCCCAAAAAAAGTGGTGCTAATGCACAGTATAAGTATAGTCCCATACTTGGTTCATACATGGTAATTTTATGGGAAATCCTGAGCTTCAGAGTATAAGAAGATAGGAAAAAGGGCACAATTTGGGCATGTTAAATCACTCTTTATACTCTCTTCCTTTTTATGTTACTATATCATTTAATGAGACTCCTAAGATGTTGACTAACTGTCTTTGAACCAAATATGGGGGCTTTTCATGAGTTCCTTTGGGGACTGGCTGCTCTGCAGAGCTGTGCCAGCAGGACTGAGGGAAGCCTGGCGCTACATAGGCAGTGACATTTTCTGGCACAAAGGTCACACAGGCCAGAGCTCAGTTTGCTGTGATCATTGAATATGTGTACGGTTATCTCTTCGAACCCCCACATCGTTGAGGTGGGTTGCCTCATTTCACAGTTTGGAGTTCTCTTTGTTGCCAGTCCATATGGATGTGTTACAATTGGAGATTGACTATGAGGTACAATTGCATGCAGCTTCTGAAAGGTAGTGGGAAAACATTTAATTCATATGTAGTAGTGTAGTTGAGAAATCATTAGGTTTAGAATAAGAACCCTAATCCTGATTACCAAGAAGAGCAGCCCCTCACATTGTCTGTTTCCTAATTCCTCAAACTTGTGAGCACATAATGTCACGTGGAAAAGGAAAAATCGAGGTTTATGATTGGCTGACCTTAAAACAATGAGATTATTGGGTGGGTAGGTTCAAGACACACTGGAGGGACCTTAGAAGTGGAAGGATGTCTGGGCATGCATCTCGGTTGGTAGAGTGCCTAGCTAGCATGCATAGAGACCTTGGGTCGGTCTCCAGCACCATATAAACTGGATGTGAGAGCTGAAATCCCATCATTCAGAAGTTAGAGGCAGGCAGATCAGAATCATCCTTGCCAGCCCGGGTTGCATAAGAAAGAAAGAAAGACATGAAGGCAAGTGAAAAGAAAGAAGGAAGGAAGGAAGGAGAAAGAGAGAAAGAAAAAAAGAGAGAGAACAAGGGAACATGTCAAAGGGGAAATGTTGGACATGCACCTTGAAGCAGTGGTGACCAGCCAAGAAGGAAGACACGATCAGAATCTGGGTCATGGTGGCCTTTGGACATCTTGGTTTTCTCTCAGGTGAGAGATATCTTATTACACAACTATGAGCTAAAACTCTTTCTGGCTTAATCCTCTACACTTGGAGTAGTCTCTTTCAACTGTAGTAAAGAGTAAATGCAGCAGCAACTGCTTCTTTCAGAGGTGAACGTTACAAAACACTTTTGTGGCTCAATTCTATTTTCTTTCAATTAAATAGGCTTCGCTGGTACCACTGGAGCCCTGTAAGCACCAAATATTACAAAATATTAAAGGCTTCCAGTTAATAGAAGCGAGTATTTAACAGATGAGCCACAGGCTGCAGAATCCAGGAAGGCCAGGTGAAGCAAGGGCCGGAAGGATTGTCCCTGAGGACAGGTAACACCTGTGTGCTGCTATCATCCCTGTGGTCTCCAGGTGGTCTCTTAACACTCACTGCTGAATGTCATTTGAGCTCAGAACACGACTTTATTGTTCCTTGGAACAGAGAAGAAATGGGGTCTAGAGGGGAGACTTTACATGCATTAGGGAAACCAAGTTTCTTGGTTGAAGGCAGACCAGGGAAGCAGAAGTTAGTCTCCAGTCAGAAAGGACATCAGTTGGGGAAAGCATGCCTAGTGCCTGCAGCAGATGTGAAGCTGGCAAAGTCCCAGCTTTGTTCTTCCTGGACTTTCGTCATAATGATAGACACTCTCGGCTTGACAGGTTCCTGCCTTTCATCACAGCTCACAGTGAGCAAAGGCTTTTAAGCTTAAAAATATTACAATATGGTAACACTCATCTTTCATTCCAAAATAATTTGTGGTAAATGCGTGTCATAATTTTAAGGATTTAGTAAGTAAATCTGCTAAATATTATTTTAGCAGTCTCTCTAAAAGTGCTCAATTTTTTTAACTACAGCAATGCAACTTTTCATGAGGGGTTATCTTTTAAGAATGCATTTATATGTGTGTCTAAATACATATAATTATGTATCAATACAATGGGCTCAGTCTGTACAATGGTACTGGATATATATGACTTCGGGCTGACAAATGGTCAGCACTGAAATCAATTTTGGGGACTCTTCTTTGGGCAGACTATTTCTCCATGATTCCAGAATTTCTTAGTTGCCTGTGTTCTGTGTCTAGGGTCAAGGCCCCATGACCCATGAGACTTCTTCCTTGCCTATCGTATTAACAATGGAAGAAATAGACACCATGGATTTAAAAGAGAGCAAAGCAGTCTATGAAAAAATTGGAGGGAGGAAATGGAAGGGAAGAAATGATGTAATTATACTTTTTAATTATAAAGAACACAATGTTTTAAGAGAATGTACTTAGAATTCTTCACTTTGCACCCTTGAGAATCACAACATCCAATGAAACTTGGGGTTTACTGAGGTATTATTTTCAAAGTCATTTTCATAAATCAATGAAACCTTCTGGGCTTGACTAGGGCCAAGATAGATTATCTTTCTGATTAACAAATTACCAGCAGCATGACTGTCTATGTTTGAAGGGGAAGAGGAACTTCCTGGATATGATTGTTTCCTCCAAATGGCCACTTTCCAAGAGCTAAGAAATGACAGAAACCGAATCATTTTTTGTTTGTTTGAAGCAGGGTTTCCCTGTGTTTCCCGGGCTGTCCTGAACTCGCTTAATAGACCAGGCTGGCTCAGAACTCATACCAATCCTCCTGCCTCTGCCTCCCAGAGTGCTAGAGTTACAGGCTTGAGCCACCAATACCCGGCTAACAAAGGGAAATCATAGCATCTATACATCAATGACTTTTGAGCTTTTCTTCCTGAGCATTGTTGAGCTAAACACACACACACACACACACACACACCACCACCACCACCACCACCACCACCACCACCACCACCACCACCAGCAATAGCAGCAGCAGCAGCAACAGCAGCAGCAGCCCCAGCCTGCCTCTCTGCCAGGATCCAGGGCATATATAATCTATCTGAACTGATCTGCTTGTAAAAGGGAATATCTGTAATTTTCGATGCTACCTTTCTTGTAAAGTGAGCACACACATGTACATAGAGGACTTACACCCAACAGCCCACAATTGCTCTAGATACCCCTAATTTTTTAACAAAGAAAAACAAAAAGAATGTCTAACTTCATATTTACCTATGGGGGAAAAATAACATATATTAATGGAAGATGTGAAAACTGCTAGCAGAATGGAAAGAGAGGAGATTTCATTGCCTGTCCACATGCAAATGTGGGCTGGTGGGGAGTGGAGAAGCCTCAACTTACCTTTCCAAAGGATCTTAACAGCAGAGTACTTGGGGTGGAGCGAGAAGGCCCTGGAATCACTACCTTTGATACTTAAAATGTGGGCTCTGCAGAAGGTGTAAAGGTGTTAGGAAAGCAGGTTTGTTTCCTGTACGATTCACACTTCCAAAATGTTCCCATCAAAGAAATAATTACACATGGAAGCCATTGCTTATCTCATCTTGTTGGGAAAGAAAGAATATTACATCATAAGATAATTATGAAAAATAAAGAAAGAGGCTTTTAGGGCATGAATCTGAAGCTCGATTGCAGTAATTCTAGAAGATCAGAAGGATCAAAGAGCCAAAGGAACCTTGTCAGCAGCCACAACACTGCATAGGGCTGAAGAAAATGCACCACAATGGGGAAATCTCACCTCACCTCACCTCACCTCACCTCACCTCTTCTCTTCTTGTCTTCTTTCTCTTCTTCTTCCCCCCACCCCCTTGCCTGTGTGGAACTTAGACATCCGTTGTAACAAACACTTTCTTTGAAACAAGGTCTTGTGTAGCCAGGATAACAACTTTAAACTTTGGATCCTTCTAAATCACTTCCTGAATGCTGGGAGCATGGATGTATACCGTCATGCCTGATTTTATGTGATATTGTGGGTCCAACTCTGGACTTTCTGCTATACATTCCCAGCTTTTGATGTCCTAATCTTTAGCATTATTTGGTTCATCCCAATTGTCAACTTGATGAGCTCTAGAGACACCTGGAAGATGGGCCTCTGGACATATTTATGAGGAATTATCTTGATTAGGTTAACTTCGGTGAAAAGAACTGCCCACTGTGGGTGGTATCATTCCCTGCGCTGAGGTACAGTACAATGAGTTAAGAAAATGAGATGAGCACAAGTATCTGTTGCTCACTGTGTCTTGACTCTGAATGCATTGTGACAAGCTGCCTCCTCCAGTCCTTGCCATGATGGACTACAGATTCTATCTGTGAAATAAAATGAACACTTTCTCAATTAAGCTGCTCTCATCATATCACAACAACAGGAAAAGGAACTGAGGCTGATGCTAATACATCTGTGAATTTTGTCTTGAACTCAAACAGTCTGCTATCTGTTATTTAAAAAAGGCTGGCAAAGCCACAGGTAAAGGAAGCTTCATGTCCAGGTTAACTCCGACACTGAAATCCACACATTGAATATTTGTATGTTAAATAAAACTGTATATAGATTATTTTAAAATAGATTATTTTATAATTAGTGTCTCTGTGCAATGATATTTTCTCTAGGCAAAGAGATATTTGTGTTTTTCAGATGACATCAGTCCATACACATTCCAAATCATCTGCCTCTCTGGAATGTCCAGGGTTCACCCCGTTTCCTTCATTCCCATTAGACCCCTCCTCTGCCTACCTTTCTCTGGTTCCTTTCCTAATTGAATATGCCATCTGCACACATTTGCCCACCATTCTTGGAGCTGTCAGCTATATACTAACATCCCTACATTGCTCCTTTTTTGATGAGTCTCCCCTTTAACCCTTTCATCCACTCATCTTTGCCAGGTACCCTTAGGATGTTAACTCTCCATCAATATTTCTATCACTCCAAACTACTGCACAGAGCCCAGCAGTACCTGGGGAAACATTAACTCTTGTCTGAGTCAGAGAACTTCCACTTAGGTTCTGAGCTATAAGTTCCTATGATGAATATCTCCGGTACATTAACCCTGTGTCTTCTGTGACTTGGGGTGGAGAGTTTCTTCACAGGTACCTGTGGCACTCATCTGTCCATTATAGTCAGCACAATTCATGAGGTTTCTTTTCATTTGCTTTCAACCTCCTCATATCAAGAGAAAGTGACTTCAGAGTATGCATCAGAGACTCTGGCCACACGGTGTTTTTAATGTGTTGTGTTGCTCATCCTCCTGGCTTGCTTAGAGTAGTTACAAATGTGTTAAGTTTATGTCTCCAATCTCACTTGCCGTTTCTTCTATGTTTCTGTTTCCTGTTTGGTTCTGGTTTTTGTGGCTTCTTGTGCTAGTCCTGAAAGATTCCATCTTGTTTTCTTTTCACTGGCTCAGAGTGGACGGTTTGTACTATTTTCTTATTGGTGTCTGTGTGGGTGGCAATGTATACAGAGAACTTACCACGGGCTTTAGGCACTGGTGTCTTCCAGCTCTGGAATGAAGGGTTTCATGTCTACTTCATTCCCACACTGCCTTCCCAAGTTTAAAAATAAATTCACTTCAACTATTTCCACTATATATATATATATATATATATATATATATATATATCAAACCCAATACAAATATCTTGTGCTCAATCATCAAGCATGGTTCAGAAACTCACAAAAAGAGGTTTCCATTGCATTCCCCACTATTCTTTTACATACCACTTTCTCCTCTTGAGATACCAAGGCTTCTTATATACTTTTCTGTTCAAAAACTTCCTTTTGTTAGAAGAGTTACTAAAAAGTTCTCTTACCTCAACTTTGTCTCAAAATGTCTTTATATCCCTCAGTTTGAGAAGGATAGTGTTGTTGTATGTATCTGTCCATTTTCTGTTGCTGTAAGCACATGCCTAAGGATGAGCACTTTTTAAAAAGAGGTTCACAAAGTCCTCTGTTTTAGATGCTAAACATCCAAGGTTAGGTAGCTTCATCTGTTTGGGTTCTGGAGAGCACCTCTTGGTGAACTGTATTATGATGGAGAAGATGGAAAGAAACTGGATATTTGGAGAAAAGACTAAGCCTGAGAGATCTTACGTTTTGACAGCCACCCTCGAGAGAACTGCCCAGAGCTAGCCCACTCTAGTGAGAAAGTACTGATACCCTCCTGGGTGTTGCCCTCCACCTGACCATCTTCCATTAGACCTCACCTCCTCAATACACACACTGGGGACCACATGGGCCTTTGAGAGAGAAGCCACATCCAAACCACAGCCCCGGGGCCGGGCCAGAATGTACAGTTGGCAGGTCCTCCTGGCAGCCATTGAGACACACTTGCCAACTCTTTCTGGCCTCGCTTTCCCCAGTGTGTTAGCTACTCCCACCCAAGCTGCTGATTGCTTCCTAGCATTTCATTTGTCTCTGCCTTCTTTTGAATTTTCAGATGTTTAGTTATGTTATGTTTTCATACACATTTCTCTGAGTTATCCTGTGTTGGTTTCATTCAGTTCCTTGAACCTGTAGGCTATATATAAATTGCATCTTTTGAATAATATTGGAAGCTTGCTGCTATTATTAAATACTTTTGCAGCACTATAGCCTTTTTCTGCCATTCAGACTATGTAGTGTGTGTTAAACCTACTTAGTTTGCAACATTTGGGGGATCTTACAGATACTTTTTTTTTTTTTGCTGTTGACTTTCAGCTTACCTTTGAAAATCATGTTTTTCATGACTTAGAGCCTTCAAATTTTGAAAGATTTGTTTCATGGCCCAGAATATGGTCAGTCTTGGCCAGTGTTCCATGTGGACTTCTGAGGACTGTCCCATTGCCCATGAGTTATGAGGTGTTCTACTTTGGCTACTGTGAACAGGAAATACTCCCACCTGATGTGAGCTCCACCAGGATTTTTCCTTTTCTTTGTGGCTGGCTCTCAAACTTGAGTAGTTTCCCCATGTTCATGTAGTGATTGTTGCTTGAGAGAAGGCTCAAGGACATCTGTTCTTTATGTGCTTCCATTAGGACTGAACAGAACTTCAGGGTGAACATCTCTAGCATCCTATTTATCTAGATCATCAGTTCTCAACCTGTGGGTCATGACACCTTTGGGGGCTGAACAACCTTTTCATGGACATCCATGGAGACCATTGGAAAACGCAGATCTTTTACATTACAATTCATAACCGGAGCAAAATTAGTTATGAAGTAGCAATGAAAATAATTTTATTTTGGGGTCACCTCAACGTGAGGAACTGTATTAAAGGGTCACAGCATTAAGAAGGTTGAGAACCATTGCTCTAGATACTGTTTCCCTGTGAAGTCTAGCTGCTTTGCTCTCCCAACTCTTAACTTTAATCATTTTGCTCATCAAGACCACCTAGTGTGCTACCTTTCTCTCTCTATGTAGCCACCAAGCACAATATGAGAAACTGGACCCATATCTGCACCCAGTCAGTTGACAGCAACATAGTTGTCCTATAGCATCTACAAGAAGTTGGTTCTAGAATGTTCAGGACTATCCAAATACAAAGATTTTGAAGTCTCATCTATAGAATGGTATGGTATTTATAGTACACATATTCTTTCTTATTCACTTTATTTCATGCCAATGTAATGTAAATGCTATGTAAATTGTTCGTGCATGCTCAATATGTATATATTTTGTTGTGTTTTGCTTTTGAGACAGTCTTAACTGTAGCACAGGCTGTCATGGAATTCACTATATAACTCAGGCTAGCCTTAAAACTAAGGCCTCATTCTCTAGAGTGCCACTACACAGTTGTTTTCTTTATATAGAAATTATAAATTTCTCTATTGACCCCTTGGATATGGACTTTCAAAAGGAAGAAGACTGACTATATCTTGTTTAAAATAAAATATGTGAAGAAACTCCAGCCTCACTGAAATATGTAGAGCATTTTGGAAAATAGAAGATTATTTCAACAAATCTTCTCGATTATTATACTTATTATTATACTTATTCTTCAAACCAAAATCTGGCAGGTAATTATTGCAGTTTAACAGCAGCAAAAATCTGTAATCACATCAATTAAATTCTGCTAGTGCAGCAAAATTCATAAATCTAACTTTCACTTGAAATGGACCATCTATCAAAGATTTATGGTCATTTTATAAATGTTTCTACATTTCATTACACATTATTTAAAAGGCTTAATTGTTATTTGTACTACACATCTCACCATAAATTCTTAAACTGAAATTATTGCATAGCTCTTAAAAGTGTCAAAACTTCTAATATTCAATTGAAGCTTTAAATGTTTCAATTTTATTATTATCATTTATTACAAGTTATTCAATTTGTATCCCGGCTGTGGCCCCCTCCCTCATCTCCTCCCTTCTTCACCCCCTATGCCCCTCCCCTACCCAACTAAGGACCTTGCATGGATAGGACCTAAAACCACTGCTCAAATGTAGCCCATAGACTCCGTTTCCAAGTGGGTTCCCTAGGAAGGGAGCAGGGGCTCTCTCTGGCATGAACTCAATGACAGGCTCTCTGTTCACCTCACCCTGAGGGAGTGCAGCCTTGCCAGGCCACAGAGGAAGCTTTGAATTTTAACATTGGTTAAAAAAATAACAGGATAGCTTCATTTCAGTAATACTTTTAGGTCAGGCTTGTCTAAATAATTGATGTCCATCAGCTGTTCTTTGAGTAGCAGTCGCACTGAAGTGATCCAATGATTTCCGCCTAGGGCAAGTATGTCCTATTTGATTAAGTGACAGCTCATTCTACATTTCAGTGCACAAAATACTAAAAATACATTGACTGGGCACAACTGTACTGTAATTAGTAATGTGTGCAATTTCATACATATTGAAGTACATGCATATATTGTATATATTCTTCTATTTTAACAATATGGCAGTGACAATCACAGTGATGGCTGATGCAATATGCACATAGCATCTTAGCTTTGTTGTGAAAGTCCCTTGACTTCAGAGATTACAAGAATCCACCACTGGAAACCCCACTTGAGCCTCCCATAGCATGGGATGACTCAACAGGATTGCTGTCTGTGACAATCAAGGCACTCACTGAACTTCACGTTGAGTAGAGCAGACAGCTGCTTTCTTCTACCCCAGCCCATAATGTCTCCATTTCTTTTTGCTTGTTATTTGGTGCAGCCATAGCTCCTGATGAAGAGAAGGGGCACAGCTTATTTCCCTTTGTAGCCAGTATTCTCCACCACCTGTTCCCATTAGCTCTCACACCACCTGATATCAATGCATTAGGATGAGGTTATAGGGGCTGAATCAGTTTTTTTTCAGAGCTACAAACTTCATCACCAAAAGACAGCTTAACAAGTTTTGAACAGGGTTTACTTTCTTTTCATCCTCAAGAAAAAGGAACAACAAACAAACAAACAAACAAAAAACAAATGTCTAAGCAAAGGACATTGAGACCGTGAGGTTTTATGTTGCTCCTGTAATTTTGACAGTCAGACACACCATCTTGCCAAAAGTTTGACATCCTGCCGCTGTCTACCTCCAAGTCCCAAGTTCCTATGTTCTATGTCACCCACCAGCCTGGCTAGATGGGAAGTAGGAATTGCCTTTGTCTTGTGAAAATATGTGCATCCTTTGAAATTATTTTAAGTTATGGCTCCCACCAAGAAATAAGTTCAGTGAAGATAAAAATATTTCCATGAATATCTAATCTATTTAATTACTCCCAGTGAAATGCATAAAAGATGAATCACTTGAAAACTAATGTTTTCACTACTGTGCGTTATAATGTCCCCCTTTTATGGCCTACTGGTAAACCCTGGCCATCCCACTCAGAGCTCACTGTGCTTTCAGCTGTGACCCTTTCCAAGGGTCTGTATCTGATTGAGGTCATGAAACTCAAGCCAAATAACAGTGTTGAGCTGGACAGAGGCGTCTTTCTTTCATTCTTTTTCTTCTTTTTTTTATTGATTCTTCTCTCATATATTGCATCCTGACGGTAGTTTCCCCCACTTCTCCATTTCTGGTCCCTCTCCCTCACCTCCCCTCTGCTCCAGATCCACACCTTCTCATTTCCCTTCAGAAAAGGATGGGCCTCCCAGAGATGTCAACTGAACATGGTATATCAACTTACAATAAGACTAGGTACAAATCCACCTATCAAGGCTGGACAAGGCAAACCAGCATGAAGAAAAGGGTCCCAAGGGCAGGCAAAAACATCAGAGACACACCTACCCAATTCCTACTGTAGGACTCCCACAAGAACTCCAACATATACAACCATAACATATGCAGAGGAGCTAAGTTGGATGCATTCAGGCTCCCTGAGTGTTGATTCAGTCAACAGAGGCATCTTTCTGTTGAAGGGTTTTAATGGTCATAATGATCTTCAAAATTTTCAGTCTATTCCAACAGAAGATACTGATGCTCCCAGGACCAAAAGGACTATGCAGCTTGGGAAAGGTAATAATACAGCAGCAGGGTTTGACTGAAAACACCCCAGATCAAACCTTCCAAACTTGTGGTTTGGGCAACGGGACATGAACAAGTTCACAAACTGGAAAGAACAAGGGTGCTTCTGAAGAAGGCCATGGCTTGAGTTCTCCTCATAACCTCCCAGGAACACAGGTCTCCAGCTTGTCACAGAGGTGTCCCCACCCTCAGCTTTCTGTTTTCTCTGCAGGCCTCTGTCCTATTCCTCCACTCTTTGCAAGTCTGATCTCCACCCTTACATTTCTCTGTGCCCCCTCTCCTACCTTCTTCCATCTCTTTAACCATTATCTTTGTCTATTCTATTTCCCCTTCTGAGTGAGATTTATGCACCCTCCCTTGGATTATCCTTGTTACTTGTCTTCTTTGGGTTTGTGCCTTGTAGTCCCTGTATCCTGTAGTATATAGCTAAAATCCACTTATAAGTGAGTACATACCATGAGTGTCTTTCTGGGTCTGGGCAGAAGCTGTAGAGACTGAAGAGGACACCCTCTAATTAAATAAGTCTCCTAGAAGAGACAGGGAAACACCAGCCTACCCATAAAAATTTTGACCCAAAATTTACCCTGCCTACAAGATGTTCAAGGATAAAGATAGAGCAGAAATTGAGAGAATGCTCAACTGATGCCTGGCCCAACCAAAGACCCACCCTATGGAAGAGTGCCAACCCCTGACACTATGAATGATACTCTACCAAACCTGCAGACAGGAGCCAATCAGAGTTGCCCTTTGAGAGGCTCTATACACCAGTGCCTCAAAACATATGCTGAGACTCACAGCCAAACATTGGGGGATGCATATAAAGTCTTGTGGAAAAGTGGGAGGAAAGAGAAAAGGATCTGAAAGTGACAAGAGCTCCACAAGACCAATAGAGCCAACTAACTAGGGCCCAAAGGAGCTTGGAGAGGCTAAAGCATCAACCAAGGACCATGCATGGACTGGACCTAGATGGGCAGCTGCCAATGGGCAGCTTAGGCTTCAAGTGGGTCCTCAAGTAAAGGAAGTGGGGACTGCATCTGACATGGACTTACTTGCCAGCATTTTGATCATTTCCCCCTGGTGGGATTTCCTTGCCAGGCCACAGGGGTAAAGGACAGGTTCAGTCATGATGTAACTTGATAGGAAGAGGAACACACCTTTTTGAAGACTAGGGAAGGGTGGAGGGGGAAGAGTGAAGGTGCACTGGGAGGTGAGGAGGGATGAGGCTACAACAAGGAAGTAAAGTGAATAGAAAGAAAGAAGTCCATGGCTTCTTAAGCCATTTGTAGAACTTCAGTGATTCTCAAAAGCAACGCTTACTGTAAGCCATGAATATGCTGGGAGTATCATATGTCAACACTCGTGCAGGACTTTTAGTAGACATATGTTTTCAGCTGCTTTGGGTGAGTACAAAGCAGATAACACTCCTATGCGCAGAGGAGAAGAGGAGAGTGGTAATGCTGTCCTTTCTGCTTGTGCTCCCGAGGAGTTCTTATCACAGCACCTAATCCTCCGTCTCAGGTCTCTTTCTGAAAGAGCTATTCAGTGCAGTCTTGGAGTATTAGCTGTCTATTCCTCAACACAGAAAGCCATCATTGGCCCACAGACTACGGTTATGTAAAATGGAGCCACATGACAGAAGTTGAAAACTGTGAGGATTGATGCAAACAGATCTGCTTTATACCCAAAAGTGGATTAAACAAAAAGACCAAGTCATCAAAAGGATATAACAATCCTAAATGTTTATATGCCTATTAAAGCTTTGAAATACAAGAGCAACAACTCAGTTCTGCAAGAAGAAAGACAAATTCACATTTTTAAGTTGGAGTGTCCAGCTTTCTTTCAGTAATTTATGGAACAAACAAAAATCAGTTTTTATATAGAAAACCTAAACAACACTGAATCAACCAGACCTAACCTTCATGTATTGACCAGTCCATCCAATGGCAGTTGGATACATTCTTTTCATGCACCCAAGAACATTAGGGTATGTTCCAAGATAAACAACATTTTATGTCATAAAATAAGACTCAATAAATTTGGATGAACGGATTCAAGTCAAACAAAGAATTCTGTGACCAAATTAGATCTGAATAAAAAATTAATAACAGAACAATCTCTGAAAAATCTCCAGATTTCGGAAATGAAAGAATGTACTTTTAAATAAACTATGAGTCAAGGAAGAAATCAAAAGAGTAACTGAAAAATACTTTGAACCAGATGAAGGCAAAATATATCAAAGTACATGGGATATTGTTTAAGCAGTTTTGGGGAAAATTACAGAGCCACTTTTAAAAAACACAAAGATATCAAAGAAATGATCTCAACTATCACTAAAAGTTAGAAAAAATAAATTTAAACTAGAAATATTTAAAAAATGAAACAGTATTTTAAAAAAGGAACAGTAATGTGCTACATGGAACATATAATGCTTCCTAAATTTTTACTCTTTGGTCTGTATACCCTGTATAAAACTTGAAGAATAGACAGGATATGTAAATATGGTAAGATTTATTCTACTGTATACTACTGTATACTTATATAATTAGGATCTGAATCAACAGATTGTACATTAACCAAGAGAAACATGATCCTGAGTGGACCTGGCCTAATCAGGAAATCTTTTAAAGACAGTAAGAACTGAAGAAAGATGTCAAGATGTTTGATCTTTAGAACCCGCATTGCAAAGCTGACTGTGGTGGCATTAACTTGTAATTCCTACACTGAGGAGGTGGAGATAAATCCCTGGGGCCGGATGGACAGCTAGCCTATCTTACTTGACACATTTCAGAACAATGTGACACCCTATCTCTAACAGCTAGGTGCACAGTGTTTGAGAAACAGCACCCAAGGTCATCCCATGGCCTATACAAAATGAAAATGACACAAAGGTTATGCAATATTGGAGAAACATTCTTTTTGAACTGAAAAAAACATGCTATGAACTGCCTGTGGAGACAAATGGCATCAGGGGTTGAGTAAACCAAGTCAACAGCTGCAGGAGACTGAATTCTTTAATAACCCAAATGAGCTTGTATCTGCTCCTTAGAATATACTAGGACCAAGCTAACTTTGATTCCAGTTTAGTGAGACCTTGAGATCCAGTTAATCCTTCCCCAGGTTCCAGACTCCTGGAAACTCTTTGATAGTTTGTATTTTCTTAAGCAAACAACTTTGAAGTAAATTGTAGCACAGCATTAGAAAGCCAGTCCACCTAAGTACTAAAGGAGAAAAATAAGAATGAATAATCAAAATCCAAAAGCTGAGGTGGTGAAAAAAATAATCAGTCTCAATAATCAATTACAATAATTCACAAATAAAAGGAAAAGCTATAAATTCCCAATATATGAAACTATAGATATAACACCACTACAGGCTCTACAGATAAAAAGATCTATTGAAAGAAGGGTAAACAGATGGGCATTTTGATCTCCATGTGGGTGCTTTGTAAGTTGAGCAGGTGTTGTCTATGACATGGACTCTGTTGCCTGCCTTTGATTACTTTGCCCTAGCCAGGCTGCCTTGCCTGGCCTTAGTGGATGAGGCAGAGTTCAGTCCTGATGAGACTTGATGTGCTGCGGTAGGGGAGCTCCCCTTCTCTGAAACAAGGGGAGGAGGATAGGGTAACTGTAAGAAGGGTGGGCGGGAAGGCTGGGAAAAGGGGAGAGAGGGAGCTATGATCGCGATGTAGAGTAAGCATTTAAATTAAAAATAAAAGTTTAAAAGAGAAAAAGAGAAAGAAGGGTAAACAAGTATGAAGAAGCATGTGCCAATACATTTGAAAAATCATAAAAAAAACAGTCAAATTCATTCTAAAGTTTAATCTTCCCATTAAACACTCAACAAAATGGATGATGTGAGAATCAATCTCTATCTATCATCTATTTATCAATCTACTAAAAACTAAACTCACAATGAAATGTCCAGGAATGATGTATTTATTTGTAAATTCTGTCCTTTTATAATTTTAATTTTTTTATATTAATCACAGGTTATTTACTTTGTATCCCAGCCGTAGCCCCCTACCCCTTTCCCTCCCAATCCCACCCTCCCTCCCTCATTAAAAATGATTTAAGTTTATAGAAATATTAAAAAATTAATGAAAAATGTTTTCTAGGTCATTGTATGAAGCCAGCATTACTCTGATAGAAAAAAACAAACAAAAGAAACAAAAAAACATTCCCCATAAAGTTAAATGCAGAACATTATCTCTCCAATGCAGGGATGCAAATATTCTAAGGAACTTTTAGCAGACTGATCCAATGTGTACAAAAAAATTGTACAACACAACCAAAGAGAATTTGTATCAGAAATGAAGGATTCTTTTAATATTTAAAAACTCATACAAGTAAAACTTAAAAAAGAAGAATCACTCTATATATACAGAGAAGGGATTTATAAACATCAACATTCATTTCCCCCCCCAAAAAAAATCTCTCAACAAACTAGAAATTAAATGGAACTTCTCTGGCCTGATAATAGAAATCGATAAAAATATTTTTAAAAAACCATACAACTAGTATCAAAATAGAGGGGATGTATTACCCCGTACCATGGTTCACTAGTCTATATCCATATGTATATCATTGTGTTTATGAATGACTTATTGAATTAACACAAACAATATGCACTAGGTAATCTGGCAATGGCCATCTGCATGGTAGAGGACAAAGAACCTGGTAGCTCTTTAGTCCATGAAGCTAGAAGCTGCAGAAAAAGACAAAATACAGCCTTGATCCAAAGCTGAAGTCACAGAAGGTTCCTAGGGAGTGAATCTGCATTGTCAAAAAGAGTTGAACTGGCACAGGCTAGCTGACATTTGCTTCTCCTACTTCATTTCATCAGAATATTCAGCCTGTTGACTGGCATGTGCACATGCAGGATGGATTCCGCCCCCCCCCCTTCCACTGTTCTCTCAAATGTAATCACTGTGGAAACATCCTCAACAACACAACCAAAAGTGTTCTTAACTAATCTCTCAATCCAGTAGTCAATCAAGATTAGCTGTCACACCCCCTGGAAGATGTCTACTTTCATCACCTTTATTTAATATTGTTCAAGCTTCTACATAGTGAAATCAGGAAAGGGAAGAGAAAGGTTTGTGTCCCTCAGTCAAACATAGCCTTGACATTCTTATCAATCTGTTCTCTTTTATGATCATTACATGCGTTAGAAAACTGGTTCTTCAAGCTTCCTTACGCATGAACAGCCCAGGTAGGGGATAAGTAGAGACAAGGAAAACAGCTTATGTTTAGAAAGAAGGCTTACCCATGAGCATCCAACCATCACTCTCATGATTAAGCAAAGCTTGATACAATTCCTATTTCTAAGAATTCTCTGGTGAGGAAAATGAGGGCATTAGAAGGGGTATCCCTGGAGCTTCATCATATACTCGGTCCTTTCATCGGTTCTCTGTGAGACCAGAGATGATATGCACATTAAACAATAACCACGGTACCCGAGCAACACTGGGAGCCAAGCACTCATTTCTCTCTTTCCATTTTTTCCCTCTTCTCAGATACAGTAAGAACAAGGGGTTTAAGATGACAAAGTGATAATGATATGACAAGGAAATAACCAAAATAGGGCTCTAACCGAACAACGAAGACATGCACGCTTCCTATTTCCAACATTCTGGAAGTCCAGCTAGATTACTAGTGTTGAAAACAGTCACCACCCTGGAGCTGGCTCTGTGCTTAGAGATTGGCAGATGTGTTCCTCAAGGAGAGTCCGTGGGATCGGAATGGATGAGAGCCATCAGGACATTTTATGGATTATTATGATGTCTCATGAGCAACGGGCAGAATGAGGATTATTATGTTGACAATAAATATAATTCTCTCTGCATCAGTAAGGCCAAGGACAAATGCAACAGGGGAGTGGGAAGCACTGCTGGAAAGATCATCTCAGACATATGCAGTGAACTTGAGGCTTTGAAGTACAGAACTTGAACTTCGCTGTGCAAATGTGGGTTAACATGAAATTGGTGGAACTTGTAGAACAGTTAGCGATGTGATTAAAGCTGAACTTCTAGGAACCAAGCTTGTGGCAAATGTAACTGGTACTGGGCAGTCTCAGGGCTAGATTTTGAGTGTATAAATCATATGTTAGAAAAAGAGGAGAGCCTCAAAACATATTATTAAAACATCACCAGAACTGATACATATGGAGGTCTAGACACTTGGGAGAAAATGAGACTTCTATTTTCTTTATTATTATTGTTATTATTTACAATTTATTCACTTCATATCCTGGTTGTAGCCCCCTTCCTCATCTCCTCTCAATACCACCCTCCCTCCCTCTTCTCCCCCACATCCTCCTCCCCTAGTCCACAGTCACCTTGATACCTAAACCACACAAAGATCCAACAAAAAAGAACTTCAGACCTATCTCTCTTATGAACAATGATGGAAAAATACTCAATAAAATACTTGCAAAACGAATCCAAGAACACATAAAAGATATCATCCACCATGACCAAGTAGGTGTCATCCCAGGCATGCAAGGGTGGTTCAATATACGCAAATCCATCAATGTGATCCAACATATAAACAAACTAAAGGAGAAAAACCACATGATCATCTCCCTAGATGCCGAAAAAGCATTTGACAAAATCCAACACCCATTCATGTTTAAAGTCTTGGAGAGATTAGGGATACAAGGCACATACCTAAACAT
>CM053764.1:133924755-133962782 GCA_028658305.1 Pachyuromys duprasi
CAATAGAATGAAAGATTCCATTCTAAGGTAGAAGAGAAATGGGGGAATGAAAGACCCCTGCCCACTCTGACTTAGCTAAGGCAGCGCTATCTACAGAGAACCAAGCCAGAGACTGGAAAAGTACTGAGAAACCCAGATGTCCAACAACAGGATATCTGTGGTTGGGCGCCTAAAACACCCTGGGTACCCAAGATAAGAACCTAGTACGTGACTCAGCTCACATCTGCCTTCCCGCCTTCCCTGTTCCGGGTACGTGACTCGGCTCACATCTGCCTTCCCGCCCTCTCTGTTCCAGTGGCTTTGTTCAAACCGCCCAATCAGCTCCCTGTAACTATGCTTCTCGCTTCTGTAACCATGCCTTCTGCTCCCAAATCCTATATAAACCCGCCGCCCCAGCCGGAAGGCGCGCAAAGTCTCCGAAAGGCTTTGTCGTCCCGGGTGCCCGTTGCTGTTTGCATCCGAAAAGACTGGTCTCGCTGATCCTTGGGGAGGGGTCTCCCTGACGGAAGATACCCTCCGGGGTGGTCTTTCACTCATATTGCTTTGTTAGGAGCATTTTTTTTATCTTACTGTCTTAACTGCCCTTTTGCTTGTAAATTATTTATGGTTTTCTATTTTGTGGTTTTATGGTGTGTGTGTGTTTCTTGAACTTTTAGTTTTTTTTAATTATTCTTTTTTAATTTCCCTGTTTGTTTTCTAAGATAGAGAGAAAGAGGCATGGGGTTGCATGGGTAGGGAAGTGAGGAGGAGATGGAGAAGGAGAAACTGTGATCAGAATATACTGTATACCTTTGTTTGGTTATGAACAGCCCTGATGTCACATGCCTAGGCACATTTACAAGCCCTCTCTGTGGGACAGAAGATAAAATTACACCTAGAACGATGGAGTAAATACCCAAATATACCTTACTAACATTACTAGCAAGCTATTGAAAATTCAAGCTTTTTATTCAGTTGCTGGTAAAATCACAAGTCACACCTTCATGTTTGGCTTATGGGTCATTCCTTACAGGTGTTACGATGGCACTAACAATGGAAACTTCCAACCCTTTGTTACAAATCCATGCCCTGTTTCCCCAGGTGGGTACTGGCCTCCCTAAGCACTCTTCAATCCATCCTTGAGTCTGGAACTGGCAAATTTAACTGTCTGTAATTCTATAAGCAGTAAATCTTTCAGGGTTCATGGAAATACCATCTAAGTGTGTTACAGCCCAAGAGCTGGGCTGGAGACCACATTTTATTTGCAATTAATTATGTCCAGCTGTGGGAGAACAAAAGCAAGAACACTCCATCTTCAGGTCTCAGATGACTATTCCTCCTGCCCTCGGGGCACAAAGTTTATTTTGCTTACGAGAACTTCACAGAACTGTAGAGATTAAAAACTGTTTAATACAAATGTTCATGGCTTGACAAGAGAACAAGTGAGGCTTGGAGTCAAAAAACAGCGTATCGAAGGTCAAACTTATAATTTGTAGTTCACTTAGAGGTTTAGTGCCATTCGGTTTTCTTCAGTGTTTCCTCCTTCCTTAATCAGGAATGGTAGAGAACCCCGTAGCCCTCAGTTGTATCGTGCAGAAGAGTGTGTGTACATATAAAGGAGCAAGCCTGGGGACCTTGTAGAGGATTGTGTGAATCTGCATAGGGATGGACATGGAGATCCTGCCGAGGTGTGTGTATTCACATATAGAGGTGGACATGGAGAAGAGTGTGGGCTAGAAAACAAGATCATCAGCACAGCAGGACTAAGGATGAAGTCCACAGTACATTTCATCCAGTGGGCATACAGTGCCTGATTGCCTCCAATAGCCGCTAGAGAAGAGAACAAAATGGTCATTTTGAGCTCTGTTTTTGGCCTGCTGTCACCATAAGTTCTTGTAAAAATGACATAATATAACAAAGTGGACCAAGTATGAGAAGTTGAAGAGGAAGCCAGACAGAAGGGGCTGAAATGCCTCAAGGGCAGGATCCCTGGTTCTAGTTCATTGCTCTGAAGTGCCATCACATCGAAGCTGATAAGGGTTAATGATGTAAGCATTCCGCTTGACATCATGCTGCGAATGTACCAGGAAGCGACTCACCTCATCTTGAAGCATCCTTTAAAGGCCCTGCAGCTCTCCTGCCCGTTAGCAATCTGATTCCTGGAGACAGACCAGACAATAAGGAACAGCATGTCTTCTATTTACAACTTCTCCTCTAGCAGTGACCTGGCAGCAGCACAGCTGAGACTGGAGATTCCTCAAAGGGCTCAAATCCAAGTCCACATCCCTCCCTCCAGCGTGGATCCACTGTGAAATTATGCTAAGTTATGTGTCAGCACCTCACCCCGATTTTCCAAGGACTCGTCTGTAAAATGCTAATGGTAATACCACGTACCTTCTTTCATTCTTGGTGAAAAGGGTCCACAAGTTCATAGCTATGAAGACGCTGACAGTTACTCCAGAATTACCTGGACCAAGGGAACAAAGCCCTGCTCTGGCTGCTGATGGAGGATGCTTCATGTCCCACAGACCACAGAAGCAATGGCTTGAGCTTTTTTACAAACCACTGTAAAAGCAACACATGCTTCCATGTATCTCAAGCCTCCTCTGCGTTCTCCATTTAATGCTCACACACTTTTCTCCGTACCTCACAGCCTGGGTGCACACCTTTCCACATGCCTCCCACCACATGTAGACTTTTATACATTACCTTCCACTTCTCACACCAGCTGTGCACTCTCACACACACTTCCACACATGTCAGAGCACATGTATGATCCTACACATCCCATCCATATCACACTCAGACATCACACTCTATAGATAACTGTGGAGACTGCACAAGCCCCACACCAGCATGTACACATGAACACAGATCTCTCCCTCATATGTCACGTGTATAAATGTTCTCATACATCCCCCATCTCCTTCTCTCTTTGTTCTCATACTATCCACACACTGTGTTGGATCACAGCTGACACAGACCATCTATGCTCGCCTCACCTCTGAAATTTTGTAATGTGGCTCCCATGCTCCCTCTTTGTTAGGCCCTGGATGACCCCTCCAGGATTCTACCCCCCAGACTCCTCCTCCAGCTTCATTCTCTGCAACGTCAGGAGCCTTTCTGTGACCTTCCACAGAACAAGATGTATGCCATGTTCTCCCCAGCAGCACCGGAATGGCACTCAGCTGTCTGTGTTCTTTGTTATAATGTCTTCAGCTCAAGAAAAGTAGCATGGCCTTTAGTGCTGAGCAGCTCAAACACAAAATGAGTATTGGCTGAGTGAATGAGTCCATAGGGAAACACCTGAGAGATGTTCCAAAAAAATCTAACCTGTTGTGCCTTTAGTGAAAAAGCTCTCAGATGGGATGGTTTGAGCAATTCATCCAGCGTCCAGTGAAAAAAGCAAGCTCAACAAACTCTTCACATCAGTGCTCTCTCCAGGAACATGTACACACACACACACATCCCTCTAACACTTGCCTGTCCCAAACACTATCCACATGCATTCACATCCCCTAACACATTAACCCATACAATTATATCACATGCCTCACACACACACATACACACACACACACACACTTTTGTGGTCACGAGCAAAATGTTTACATCTTTACCATGGGATACGTGGCACACGTATGATTCAACTATCAGTGTATCTGCTCAAATGCCATTGGCCACCGCTGCTCTTGTGCTGAGATCTGATTGGTGCACTCTTTCTTTAATATTGTCGACAACTAACCTTCTGCTACATAGTTCTTACCCTGGCTCCTTGTGGAGCTTCCTATTGCGGCTTCTTATCTGAAGTCCCAAATGAGGGATTTGACATGCTCCTTTCTTGGCAAATATTCCCACTTGTCAGGTCCAAGAAACCCTTCGGCCAAGAATCATGCATGATCAGTGTTCTCACACACAGTGTCTGAATAGATGTCATCAGTCAGCTTCCTCATGCTTTAACTCCTCCTTCCTGGTCATTCTCCATTTGGGAGGCCTGTCTCCTAAACCTGCTCTACGCAATTTTATGCTATGGATTTCCACACAGATGAGAGCATTGAGCATGTTTCATTTCCGCTCCTAGAATGATCATTTATCACCTATTGGTAATCCTGAACAAAAGCCAGTACAACCTGCAGCAACAGTCCCAAGTTTGAATGTGGGGTTCTTCATCCCCCCATAGACTACATGCCCACTTGCTGCCACACCAGCCATGCCACGTCTAAATGCTTGTGAAATCAAGTTGATATGATTTCATTTGCTCAAGTGCATGCATTATTGAGCACTCCAGTTTTTTTTAATATAATCGTGTCAAATATTAACATTTCAGTCAGTGACAGAAGGCATGCATGGTGGTGGTTCCCTCAGGTTCTGTTGCCTAGTGACATCAGAGCTCTCCAAACTTTCTGAGTATGCTCTATGACTCCACACATGACAGAATTACCTGCTCAAGTCACTAAGAACTTCTGCTTGACTATGGTGCAAATCAACCATATTCTGTAAAGCAAAATTCTGGACAAAAACACTGGAACCCTTAGAGACTGAGGAAAGGCTTGGCTTCAGGCTCAAATGAGAGCAGTAGCATGGCAGTGGATTTTTGTCCCTGCTGTCCACTTTCAGCTTCATCGAGCCCACCGTCTCCATGGTCTCTGTCGGCTTGTCCCTGTGCACAGCATTGCCTGTTCTTGCCCTTAACACCCCAAGAGGAATTCAAAATAAACCAATGCTCACACTTCTTTCCTCAAAGATTCCTAAAGAGGAGGGTTTATTAATCTACGTTGGGTCTGATGCCTAACTCTGAACAAATGAACAATGATCAGGGCTATTTTCTTACATGGCAGCTTCTATAAGGGTCATGAAAAAAAGATTGTGTGAGCTAGTGGTGTAGCTCAGAAGTAATACACTTCTTGCCTGCCATTCATGCAGTACTGGGTTCCATCTGCAAAGCCACATACACAATAATAATAATAATTTTTAAATTTAAAGAAGATATGGAGTAGATCTGTAATTCCAGCATAACAAAGGTTATATTCCCATAGTCAAAGTCAGCCTGTACTACATACAGAATTCAATGGTAGCCTAGAATACATAACAAGATCTTGCCTCAAAAAAACTAACTGATGTCCATCCCATTTGCCTTTCTGAATGAAAATTGAACATCTTACCCAGGGTCCTCCTTCTTGATTAGCTTCTTTACATGTACAGATTTAGTATGATTATCCTATATTATACATAGGATAATATATGTGTAATATATATTATATATATTATAATATACACTTATGAGTATACACCATGTGTATCTTTCTGCTTCTGGGACACCTCACTCAGGATGATCTTTTCTAGCTCCCACCATTTGCCTGCAAATTTCATGATTTCCTTGTTTTTAATTGCTGAGTAGTATTCCATTGTGTAAGTGTACCACAATTTCTGTATCCATTCCTCCATTGATCTTTTGGATATATGCCTAGGAATGGTATAGCTGGATATTGAGGGAGCGCTATTCCTAATTGTCTAAGAAAGCACCAGATTGATTTCCAAAGTGGTTGTACAAGTTTACATTCCCACCAGCAGTGTAAGAAGGTTCCCTTTCTCCACATCCTCTCCAACATGTGTTGTCACTTGAGTTTTGACCTTAGCCATTCTGATGGGTGTAAGGTGAAATCTCAGGCTCATTTTGATATGCATTTCCCTGATAGCTAAGGATGTTAAGAATGTCTTTAAGTGTTTCTCTACCATTCAATATTCCTCTATTGAGAATTCTCTGTTAGCTCCATACTCCATTTTTTAATTGGATTGCCTGATTTGTTGCTTTTTAACTTCTAGAGTTCTTTGTATATTCTGGATATTAGCCAGATATAAGGTTGTTGAAGATCCTTTCCTAGTCTGTAGGCTGTCATTTTGTTCTGATGACAGTGTCCTTTGCTTTACAGAAGCTTTTCAGTTTCATGAGGTCCCAAAATATGCTCAAGTACACAAGGACATTTGCTCAATCATGTTCATAGCAGCTTCATTCATAATAGCCAGAACCTCGAAACAACCCAGATGTCCCTCAGTTGAGGAATGGATACAGAAATTGTGGTACATTTACACAATGAAATACTACTCAGCAATTAAAAACAAGGAAATCATGAAATTTGCAGGCAAATGGTGGGAACTAGAAAAGATCATCCTGAGTAAGGTGTCCCAGAAGCAGAAAGATACACATGGTATATACTCAATTATAAGTGGATATTAGCCATATAATATAGGAATAACATACTAAAATCTGTACACCTAAAGAAGCTAATCAAGAAGGAGGACCCTAGGTAAGATGATCAATCCTCACTCAGAAAGACAAACAGGATGGACATCGGAGGAAGGAGAAAACAGAAAACAGGACAGGAGCCTACCATTGAGGGCCTCTGAAAGACTCTACCCTGCAGGATATCAAAGCAGAGGCTGAGACTCATAAACAAATTTTGGGCACAGTGTAGGGAATCTTATGAAAGAAGGGGGAGATAGAAAGACCTGGAGGGGACAGGAGCTCCACAAGGAGAGAAACAGAACCAAAAAATCCAGGCAAAGGGGTCTTTTGTGTGACTAATACTCCAAACAAGTACCATGTATAGAAATAAGCTAGAACCCCTGCATAGATGTAGCCCATGGCAGCTCAGTCTCCAAGTGGGTACCCTAGTAATGGGAATAGGGACTGTCTCTGACATGAACTTAGAGACTGGTTCTTTGATCATCTCCCCCTGAGGGGGGAACAGCCTTACCACGCCACAGAGGAAGACAATGCAGCCAGTCCTGATGAGACTTGATAGTTTAGGGTCAGAGGGAAGGGGAGGAGACCTCCCCAATCAGTGGACTAGGGGAGAGATTTGGGAGGATATGAGAGAGGGTGTGTGGGATTGGGAGGGGATGTGGGAGGGGGCCAAAGCTGGGATACAGAGTAAATAAACTATAACTAATAAAAAATAAATTAATTTAAAAGAACTACCTAAATAAATGAATGAATGAAACAAAACAAAAGAGGCAGACATTGGGAAGGGCAATTTAGGAAGGGGGGTGGGTTTACACTTCTATTGATCTTTCATCATAGTAGTTGTTTATGTACATAGAACAAATGATATCCTCACCTGTGTTTTTGACATAATGAAGTATGTTGCCAGTTACTTTTTTATCGTCTTCCCTAGCTCCAGTTTACAGCAGCCCCTGCTTCCCTCAGCAGACCCACACAAGGGGGTGATGCTTGATGTGCAAGGTGTCCATTCCCCCGCAGAGCACATGCCTGAGCTGATTGTTGGCTTTTATCATTAAATTCATTAAGGCTGCCAAAAGAAGAAGTTCATTGGGAAACGTTAACCTTTGATCTGTAGACCAATTAGATACTTTGTCTGAAACTTGATTAAGTTCTTCCTATCATACCAAAATTCTGACTTCATGATTCCTTTTGAAGTGGATGCTGAAAATCCAGCAGAAATATCAATGCTGGTGTTTTCTGGACTGGCTGTTTCATCTTCCTTTTAATGTTAAAACTGTTGCCATCAAATCTGCAGAATTTTCTCACACAAAGTCAGAGAGAAATGGGGCAGAATTTTTGCCGCTGTGGCAGAACCATGTCTGAAAGGTTTTGTGTTGCAAATGAATAGTTAATTAATATTTCATTACGCTAAGCTATTCACTCGTGACTATGGGACTATAGCCTTTGTTATGCTTTGTGATGGCTTGAGTAAAATAAATGTCCTCACACGGCCTCAAATATTTAAACACTTGCTTTCTAGTTGGTTGTGCTCGTTGGGAAAATTCTGGAACTTTTCGGAGGTTGAGCCGTGGTGGAAATACTAGTCATTAGGGGTAGGCCTTTAGAGTTTAGGTCTTGCCACACTTCCAGTTCACTTTTTTCTGTTCTGTGCTTGAGGCTGAAGGTGTGTTCTTCCAGCTTCCTGCCCCAGCCTCCTGCTGCCCTGTCTCCTCTGCCACTGTGGTTCTCCCTTTTGAACTGTGAGCCTAATTAAACTTTATCTTTTATAACTTCTGTATCACAGCAACAAAAAGCAACTAATACATGCAAAGAGGAATCTCATAAGAGTCACAAAGTAAATCACTGGATGGAGGGAGCTCTGTAAACTTAAAAACAGAACAAAACAGTGTCTTTTTAACCAGAAGAAGGGGGTACGGAATTCTAGGGGAATATTAAAATGTGTTTTTTTCCAATGTTAACAGTAGCAATTCCTTGGTCTCATCCCAGCTTTCAGCTGGAATCCCAGACAGTTTCCACTAATTGATAAGTAGGAGAGGAAGTAAGATCAGGGAGAGGAAGTAAAATCCCCTCCGGGATCTTTCTTCCTTGCTAAGGTGGAGCCCAGTGTGTGAAAGCAGAGCTCCGGCCTTACATCGGAATGGAAATAATTGAAAAATAAGGCAAACTCTAAGTTATGGTGTAAAGGAAACACACAGGAAGGGACAATGGTGATAAAAACTGTCAGTTCTTCTTGCCCCTTTCTAATTCTTCATGTTTGTTCTCGTGACTCAGGGCTGGGGTTCATTTCTAAGCCATTTCACACCAGACCTCTGTGGCTTTGGTTCTGTCAAGAGGTCATAGGTATTCTAGGCACACTCTTGATGCCTCTGCCTGTACCTGAAGAGAATTGTGAGGATGCCTGCAACACGTGTTGAAAATAATATCAAATGGTACATGAAACACAATTCAGTATACTTGGCTTAGAAGACTCTCAGCTCAACCCCTTCTCAGGGCTTCCAGTGAAAAATCTAATGGACCTTAATAAATGAATTTCATGCACACGCATACTCACACACACACACATGGGGAAGGGGTCACTGGGTTGCCCTGTAGACTTAAGGAGTTGACAGCCTGCCTCAAAAATCCCGCCTTTCAATCCCAGAGCTGTGTGACCACAAGTAAATGGCACTGAAGCTTAAGAATTAAACCAGCTACCTTGAAATAGATACCATTACATAGTTATATACAATGTTTGACATTAATTGTAGTAATACACACAGTCACTCTATTGTGTAAGATAACACAGGAAAGTATTTCCCCTTTAGAATCAGAGTTCTGCCCCTTTTGACAAGCTCCTTTCCAAACCCCCACATTCTACTCTAAGTGGTCATTGCATGCTTCAAACTGTGTTGAAACTTCACACAACACTTCATGCATTTCCATATTATTATAGCAGTTTTAAAAGATCAGCTATGAACAGAAGACATGCATTTTGGCAATGAGCATCCTACAAAGGCTGCAGTGATGCCCCACTCTGTGCACTGGCATCTAAAGCCAGTTCTTTGATGCCTACTCAAAAACACTTCAGTATCTACCGAGATTGTACAAGAATAATTTGCAAAATAATTAATACCCAGGGACATAACTATGCTTTCATAATACCCTACATTTCTGGGCCACACAGAATAATCAATTATCTTGAACAAGGTGCTCAAAGAATAATATTTTTCTTTTGGAAAACGGAAAACTGCAAATTCCTCAGTTCTAGGCTCAATGGCCGCCATCTCCCACTGGTATCTTGAGCATGTTACTGTAGCAAACTCTGAGAGACCCAGCAAAGAGGTCCAACCTATGCCAAGTGAGGACTTGGGTGAGACATTGAGACCAACACAAAATTGCCCTTTCTCAACCAGTACTGAACATTAAGTACAGACCTCTAAGCTACTTCCAATCCATTGCTCTAAACTCTTCCTCCCAAATCCTCTCTTCTTATTGTTTTCTGCTGTCCTAAATATTACATTTTTTCATGTCTACACACTGGCATATTGACAGTTTTGTTTTCAATAGCATCCTAGAGTATCAGAAACATTAGAAGCATCAGAAGCATGTGGTCTATAAGCCAAGGCAGCCCTGACTGTGGTAAACTGACAGACTGACTGATCATGGGACCTGTCATTTATATGTGACCTAGAATAGTGATGCAGAAGAGAACATCAGGAGGAGGGTCTGGAACCCAGCTGTTTTCCATGATCATGTGCTAAGGTTCCCACCAGTCCCATCCCAGAGATCAGATTCCTTTACTTGCTGGGTGAGTAAAGAAGGAGCCTCCATGTTTCCAATTTGAAAATGCTTGTTTCAGTTAACCCCCACTGATGGTACATTGTCGCATCCCATTAACTATAAGATCAAGGTGGAAACAACATGCAACACAAAACCCCATTGATCACATGAACAATATAGCAAGTAGCTGTGGAACAAACTGAACAACCAAGCAAACATTTCTTCCTTCCTCCCATCTCCTTTATTACTTTTGTATTCCAGGAATCAAAGTCATCACTCTCTTATTCATCTGTCGATAATGAAGCATATATCACTTGCTGGGCCTTGCCTGGGTTCTGGAAACAAAACAAGAAATAAAAGTGACTGTCAACAGAGTACCCTGCTAAACTCGTATTTGGGGAAGAAAACGTCAGGCAGAGGAAGCAGCAATTCTCTCATGCCAGGACATATGGTGGTCACATCAAAAGAGGATGGGTGTTGTCACAGAGGTCACAAGGGGACCTTAGAGTTTTCAGTTCACATGAGACTGGTGTGAGGTAGAAGGATGATGTCCTATAGCCTACAGGACCCTTCCACCTGCTGTGTAAGGACCAGGCCAAAGCAGCATTGTGACTAAGCCTCTAGTCTACCTGGGGTCCTTGTTCTGCACCAGGATGGGCACTGTGGGCAGAGACAGAGAAGTTCCTCAAGAGTTCATCTTTGGCAGCTTTTACACGTGTTGGCATTTGACAGTAGCTAGCATTGAGACAGGAGAGTGGCAGATTCTAACAAGCAGATTTACAGAAAGGGATAAGGGATCTTGAGGTGGAATAGTCCCACATGCTGCTACATGGAAGACCAAGTTGAATTCTACGCCCGTTTATCTACAATGGACTTGTCCACTCCAATGTGAAATTACAGGCCCTGATTTCTAAATGATCTTCTGAAACAGTGGCTGGACTCTGTTAGCATACACATAACCTCTAAGTGTCTACCTCATTAAAAAGGCACCTGAATCTTCCATAAAGAACCACTAAAACTCACTCCCTGGGCTGCTATCTACTTATCTGGGAGCTCTCTTTCCTCCATCTTCCACTTAACAAATCTTCAGATTTGCTCATGCCTTTTTGTCCTTGTGTTTCATTCCCCAGGAGAATGTGGGTGCTCTCAGCAAACACCACAGCCAGCAGAGTTTCAATCTGCATGAGGCAAGACAGAGGTCGGGTTCAGCTTGACTCAGTAGCCAGTGTTGGCTTAAACTTCAAGAGCCTGACTCTGGGTGGTTTATTTCAGGCATATTTAAGCACAGCACAAAACAAAACAAAGCAAAACAAAACAAAACATTTCCTGGTGATGATTAGCTCAATCCTGTGTGTACAACAAAGCTCAAGACATGACTACAACAAAACTCATGGTAAAATGCATGTAACCTCTTCTATAAAGATGGGTTCTACAGACTGACTACATGTGATGTCTTAAGAATCTGGGAAAAAGATCTGATGTGGTCTCTGTCATACAGACAACACAAAGGTCACCAGGCTATTAACTGCCTCTGCTCCCAGCCTTCTTGGTAGAAAATGGGTTGTGTAGCTCTTTCTTTGAAGAGACAACCCTGCCTGTTTAACATTCCTGGTTTCCGGAGAGCTTATCTGTGAGCACAAGGACCTCTGTGCCCCTACAGGAAACAAGCAGTCCCCAGGAGATAAGACACAGGTAAGCTCCCAAGAGAAACCTGCAATGGCAACAGCACCGGTAGGCACAGTAGCCTCAAGTAGTGCCCTCTAGTGTTACACTCTCCTAGATGACTCGGCTAAGACACTGGCTCTATGTAAGGCATAGGAAAGAAATCAAAACTTCTTGGTCCTTGGCAAGAGCTGGAGCTGCAGCTTCCAAGCAGGCCCGGGTATTGAGATTCCTCAGCTCATGACAATGACCATTGTTACAGCTTCTAGACCTCTTGTGTCTGAGGCCCTTGGTCTCAAAGACGTGACCGTGGCCTGCAGTTTCTCATCTACAGTTTTCCACCCTTCAGCTTCAGCTTGAAGTCCTTTCTCTGTTCACCATCGTCCGTGCTTTCTCTGCCCAGATGCTCTCTTGAACCACTCAGCTGTCTCTTGGTGCTGTGGAGGCTGCCGCCATTGCTGCCATTCAGGAGGCAGCGACTGCAGCTTTCCCTGTGGCTGCCGAGGCTTCCGCCACTGAGAGCCACCAGTCCTGCGGCTCTGCTTCCCTTTGCAGCTGTCTCTGCCGACCCCCTCTCCTCTGCTGTCATTTTAACTCCCTTCCCTTTACTGTCACCGCTGTTGTGACTTCAGGCTGTCAGCTCATCCCGCGCTACTAAAAGTAAAGCAAGAAAGACAAGGAGCTTTGTCTTGGATCTAATGTTGCAACATCGGAGAGGCAAAACATGAGGGTGTCACTTAGAATCCTCAACTGAGACCAAAGCCCTGATTAATTAGACAGAAGAGGGTGCTTGTGTTGTACACAGCAAACATCACATGCAAATAGACCTTTGTATGTCAACCGTCTATAGCAGTTCCTTTGGCCTACTAGGAAATACTGCATGGGCACCTACAGTTCATTGAAGTACCTGTGCAAAACAGGTAAAAGCATTTGAGACGGCCCTGACTGAAGCAACCCTTTCAGAAACTGGAGCAATCTGCTGTGATTGTTGAAAGGAAAAGTTTCCACTCCAAGACCAAGTTCTCAGCACAAAAAGGGTTTATTTGCCCCAGAGGGACAGAGAATAGGAAATAAATGACAAAGACAGGGAATGGAGGATGAGGAAGAAAGGAAAGGGTACAAGCAAGAGGGAGGGGGGATATTTGCCCCAGAGTGGGACAAAGGACTGCCTTGGGATAGAGAGGAGACAGATGTGACACATAGGAAAATGGCAGTTTATAAAGGTACAAAGGGAGACCCTATGTTAGGCTGAGATGTTTAATTTTAAGTTGGCATGTTAATTAGGTGAATCAGGGGGTTTGATTGCTGGACTTCAACACTTTGATAATCAGCCTCAGGACCTTGATAGTCAGCCTCAGGAGGAGGAAGTGGCCAAAGAAGGGATATACCTTGGTGCTAGCTTTAGGAATGTAATCTAACAGGCACAGGGACTGAGAGAGGACGAGGCCTGAGGAGCTGTGCTCGCCACGCTCACTCAAGCTGGCCAGATATTTTTCACTTGTGGTACAGTTTGTCCAGGTGTCTATGGAGTGTTCAGAAGAGCCATTGGTGTCCTCAAAGTACAGTCAATTGTTTTTTTTTTCCTTGTGCTTCTCTGAAACTAAGACAGAAAGGGAGAGTCCAATAGTTGCACACTAGAACCAAAGTGTCCCATCCCCAAAGCCTTTACTTCTTTATGGGAAAATGAACGTGAGGAGCAAGGCTGACAATAAGAGCTTACAGAACAATGAGGGAAGGGTCTCATAGCTCTCTGTGTGTTAAATAGAGTCTCCATGTTGAGTCGCGTGTTAACAGCCTGTTAATGGTATCTGCAGCGGCATAGCCTACTGGTTGGCTGAAGGAACTGGTGATTGAAACCAAAACCAGGAAAACAAAAGCTGCACTGCTTGGTATTAGGATTCAGTTTTTATTTTTGCAAAGTACAGCCCAAAGACTTGGCTCGCCTTAAGGGGACGAAAGGTGCTGATTAACAGAGTTCTCTGATTAACTGATGGGTTAAGCTGACGGGAAAACAAACAGGAAAGAAAGCTGCCAGTGCCTCTTTGTTAATAAGTGAGGCATGTCAAGAATTAAAGCTAAGCCCTTGAAGCATAGGCTGCAACTGTCTGTCGGGCATTCGATAAAAGAAGGGGCTACAATCATAAACATGGATCTTCTGCTTGGAGGGTTGGTTCCTCAAGGCTTGAGAGTCATGCTCTGCAATGTACCCATCTAAGGAACTGCCAAGGGTGGAGCCCAGCCACAGCGTAGGCAGCTGCTTTACATTTTCCCTAACTGACCCTTGGTTGTTTCTGCTTCTCTGATACTCACTTACTGTCAGTTGACCTGGAACACCTGGTTCTGGTGATATGTTCTCAGTATCCCGCTGGCTGCTCCAGACAACTGCAGTTAGGCCTGATGGGCATGTCTTGATGAACAATCGTTGAATGTGCTGCTTCTCAAGGTCTTGAAAGCCAATTGTGGTTGAAGCTAATGACTTTTTTCATCAGGGCTCATGTGTCTGCTTGACGACCTTGTGTCATCAAGAGATCAAAAAACTCCATCTCAGGTCACGGTGACAGCACCGTTTTGAACATGCAGTTCAAAGAAACCACACGCTTTGCCTCTGCGTGCAGTGTCCTTACATACGAACAGGCTGCTGATGCTCCATCTCCCATCACTTTTCTCCACGCCTTAAATCACCTTTCTTCTTTGTCCCATCAATAAACCAATTGTAACCCCTGGGAAGGCACTGAAAACCTGGGTCTGTCTGTCCCTTGCTGTGCTGTGCGGCCAACAGGCTAGTTTGTTCATTGCATTCAAACTTCAAATGGTCATTAGAAATACTGAAAGCAAAAAATGAGGCCTGAAGTGGGATGATAGAAGCAGGCTTATGGAGCAGAAATGACACTCCAGGAAGGAACTGCAAGAGAATGGGGGGAAGGGTTCTGCAAACTTAGCTTCTTTAACTGAGCTATGTAACTAGAATTCTGGACTGTTTGTCAATGAGGAGACACTCCCAGAAAGATGTATGCAAACTTAAAAGTCTTCAATTGGTTTCTGAGGTTCTGCCTTGCTCCTGGCTTTCCTTTTCCAGTGGATTCTTTGGTTGGGAAATTGGCTAACATGTCAGCCTGCAATATTTTGCTTATGTTGAGTCATATCACTGACCTGTTTTAATCCCCCTTTTTTTTGCTCTCTCACCAAAGAAACTTGGTCTCAGTAAAGAGTTTTAGACCAGAGCCAAGTCATCCAGCAAATAGTCAGGTCTTTCCCAGAACTCCTGTTATTTTAATAATTTAACTCTCACCAGAGAGTGCTGTCTGACCCTGAAAGCATTCTAAGTGTTTGGGGTTTTGTTTTGTTTTTCCCCTAATGATTGAGTTGCTCCTTTGTTCTCTGTAATGATTCAGTAAGGAAGGCTGCTGAGTTCAGGGATTTGGACATTGAAATAACATTCCTCAGCTTGAAAGTAGCTACAGGAGCCTCCGGGAGTCACCGCTCACACCTTCAGCCTTGTGGAAACCACCACGGATGCAGTTAAAGAGAGACAGGGATGGGCACAGTTTGTGGGAATTAATGAAAATGCCTCCAGAAAGGAGTTACAAAGACATTTACATACTGCTCAGGAAGAAACTTCAGATGCAGGCAGTTAGATGCGCATGCATTACACCGGCAGTGCAGGACAGGAACACAACATGCATTATTCATGGCCACCACTTCTAGCCACTGCAGGCTACCCATGCTGGAGAGGCAAAGTGATGGGGGCTTCACTGGCCAGTGTAACAAACATCCAGTAATATGTAGGTCTCTGCGACCCCAAGACCCATCTTCACCCAGAAAAGCAAGTCATAAGAATGTGTCTTACTTTAAGCTTTAGAATTTTTATAAGGGAAGAGAAACAGAGAGCACCTTTTCTTCTGGGAGACTTTTTTGATTCACTTGAGCAGAGGGAACAGTTCACAGTCAGGCTTGTCATCCAGGAATGTATCTGCTGTTTTATGGGTATCATTTTTTCTCTCCAAACTTCTTTTATTCAAGTTATTAGACACACAGATTAACTATTATTTAAGATTCAAGGAATAAATAAGGCAAGAAAACTGATACTAAGAATGGAACATACAAACAGTGAGTGGAATACAATGTTGGTAACTATTGACTGTGTTTGGTCCTTTGGACAACTCAGGAAATATCTTGGTGATGTTTTGTGGGTTGCTCAGAGACTAATCATCTGCAGGTCTTGTATGGGAAGCAGTCTTACTATAACTGTGTCACCTCATCATCCAAGAGAATGTACATACACACACACACAAACCCAAAACAGACCCCTTTGCAAGAGGAAATACGCAGGACATATACACCCAGGCAGTCACAGCAGAACAGGAAACAACCGCAGACTGTGAAACTTGAAAAGACTCTCAGTCACTGAGAGCAGCACAGTGCCTACTGGTCAAATGTAAGAACTTGTGAGTTCCCAGGAATGGATTGTGACTCCAAGCAACTTAGACACGTTGGTCTCGTGTCTGAATGGAAAGAAAATGTCTATTCTATAAAGTTTAGATCAACACTTTTAGGATACAACTCTAAGAAACAAAGGTGAGGAAAAGGCCCCGGGGGGATGAAACACTTGTTGCATAAGCACAAAGACTGAGATCAAATCTGCAGATGTGATGTAAAGCCACATCTGTAATCTCAGCTTTCCTATGGTGAGACGGGAGGTGAGGAGAGGGAAACACTGGAAACTCATGGGTCAGCTGGTCTCATATATGCAGCCATGAATAACAAGGTGGAAGACAAAGATGAATGCCTAAGATTGTCCTTGACCTCCACATGTGCACTGTGGCACATGCATGTCTGCATGCACATGCACACATACACAAATATGAAAAACACCTTTTAAGAAATAGACTAATCAACTGGGTGGTGGTAGTACAGTCCTTTAATCCCTCCCAACACTAGGAAGGCAGAGGCAGGTGGATCTCTGTGAGTTGAAGGTCTATAGAGCTAGTTCCAGGACAGTCAGAGCTACGAGAGAAACCCTGTCTCAGAAAAATGAAAAGAAAAAGAAAAGTAAGAAGTGAACCCAATAGACTAATCAGTGTGAGCACTCCGAGGGAAATACAGAGCTCCACACATGAGCCATGGCTATGACCTGTTGCCCTGGTTCAGCCATCCATCTCTCTGTTTACCATCATCAGGCTGTGCCAGCCAGGCAGGAAGCCCACCTTCCTGAGGTCTGTGCTGATTTCTCGCATTCTTAATTCACTTGCCTCCTCTCTTCATTTATAAACAAATATAAAAGTGCATAAACATAATTTTAATTAAGTATCTGCTATGTGGCAGATGCTATACAAGCATATCTTGTTATGCTTTAATAACTGCAATCAGAAAAATGTTGCCATCCGTAGCAGGCCCTGAGAAAAAGCATCAGTTCTGCCAGTTGACATACTACCCATAATGCTGTGCTTTCACTTCGCCTCACTTTCCTCGATTGTTGCTATTATCTTTAGGAATTTATTTATTTTGTCTATGAGTGTTTGCCTGCGTGTATGGATGTGCACTGCATGTGCACCCAGTGACTGGGGAGATCAAAAGAGCATGTTGAATCCCCTTTAAGTGGAGTTATGGATATCTGTGAGATAACACGTGAGTGCTGGGAACTGAACCCAGGCTCTCTGCAAGAGCGACAAGTGCTTTTACAGCTGAGCCCTCTCTCCAGAGCCTCACTTGCATCATTTTTAAATTAGAGTCAATAATAGGACACCTACGTTAAAGAATTTTTGGAAGACTAACTTAACATCCATACATATCGGTCACTTCTCAGGCGCTTCCAAGAGTCAGGAAGAACTACAGAGTAGCTCAGTGCTAGGACACATGCTTGGCACGCAATACACCCTTGGCTGACATTCCAGCAACTACAACAGTTCAGGAAAAGACCAAGGATTGCATGACGTCGACTGTCCTCACTAGCAAGCCTCATAATGCCGTTTTCAGCTTTTGTAGGGAAAAAAAATAATCCAGATGTGTACCCACTACACAGCAAGCAAGCAGAGGCCTACGAATCCAGCTCAACTCACTCACATTTACTGGCCAATTCACTTAACTTTCATTGTCAAACCATATCCTCCAACAATAAAATTTATTCATCCTATTAAAATAAATTCAATAGGCATTTGGCTCCCATCCCCACCATGAAACGTATGTGCAATTGAAAGACTTCGTTTAAACTCAGTTTGTCCGGCTCAGAGACGGGGAGGTAAGAAAGAGGGCGGCAGGGAAGCATGGTAAACGAAGACTGTGGGACCTAAGACATTAATGAGTGGGAGTACAAAATGTTGAAGTTAGTAAGCTTAAAAAGTTGAGGGAGAAATAGCTGCCAACCAGGTAAGATATAACAAGTGCAAGACTGAGGGTGTATTGGAACAGAACACTCTGCCTAATGGGTGAGGCCTGAGGTTCAATCCGCAGCACTACATTAGAACACACACACACACATTCCTCCCCCCCACACACAACCACACACATACAACCCACACACACAACCACACACACATACAACCACCCTCCTTCACACAACTCCACACACACATAAAAGAATGAAGCAGACACAGTGTCACATAATCAGATAGAGACTCCCCTCTCCACCTCCACCCCCATCAGTTGGAGGTGGATGCAGGGAAAGCTGGAGAAGGTCAGAGGAGAGGTCATTTCAGCTCATAAATACTGATATGACTCCCCTTGGAGTATCTCAAAGAATGAGATAAGCATCCTTCAAACAAAGTAAAAATTTGAGTGAAGAGCAGATGTTACACAGCAAAGCATGCACCAAGAAAAGCTGGGTACATCTTCAAAAAAGCCCAAGATCCCCAAAGGGGTTAAACATGATTTAAAAAAAAAGCCTGAAAGTGAGTGAGTCTGGCCCAGCTGTAGGGCAGGTCTTGGCTATGAGGTTGAGTTTTGATTTATTCTCTGTGGCTGTAAGGGTTGCTGAAAAAGTGGTATGTTTGGACTCCTGCCTGGGGAAAGTGCTCTGATGTCTCCAGGAAGACTGGCTGGGAGTGGCAGCAGCAGGGAGTGTGAGAGCAGAGGTGAGTCTGACCTACAGCTGTTTCAGGGAAAATGAAATAGAAGAGACAGTGTCCATGGAACTTAGTGATTCAGCAATGGAAGTGACAGGAATACACAGGAGAATGGCTTTAGGGTTAGCATCTAGGAGCGGTCTGGTATAGTTTATGGAGAAAGAGGTGTAAGCCCGCAAGAGTCTCTTACCTTGAACCTCAGTGGACAGAGGCTGAGGAGCAATAACAACTACCATCTTGGAGAGAATTAGGTTCCAGCGTGGTATTCAAGGGACAGGTCTGATAAGATGCCGAGTATGCAGCTGGCCTCAGGCCTGTGCCAAAGAGAAGAGAGTCACCACACTTCAGAGAGGACAGAACCTTGCTTTCATGGGAAAGACCTGGAACAAACACAGAACCAACAAGAATCAAAGAAACAAAGCAAGAGGAACCACATTGGGGGATACAGCAGAGGATGCACCCCAAGAGAGAGCAGCAGGTGAAAGCTAGAACAAACACAGGAGATGGCAAGGGTGGCAGGGAGAGAAGGGTGGAAAGGCCAGGCTGAGAGGGTGATCTGGGAAATGCTGCTAGGAAAACTATTTATTTGTAAAGCTCTCTCCTATTGCATCAGTTTAAGAAGAAAATAGCCTTTAAAAAGAGCCCTGGTCCAACATGGCCTCAAGTGGCACCACATACTACTCACAACCCTCTTCTTCTTCTTCTTCTTCTTCTTCTTCTTCTTCTTCTTCTTCTCCTCCTCCTCCTTCTTCATCTTCTTCTTTCTTCTTTTCTTTTTCTTCTTCCTTTTTCTTGTTTCTCTTCCTTTTCCTCTTCTTTTTCTGTTCTCTTTCTCTTCTTTCTTCTTCCTCTTCCTCTTCTTCCTCTTTGTGTTTTCCTTCCTCTACTACTTCCTCCTCCCCTTCCTCCTTCTTTTTCTTCTTCTTTTCTTCTGTTTTAAGGAATGGGGGGAGAGGTCACATGGGTTGCCAGGCCAAGCTGGAAAGACTTGGAAATGAGTGTGACAAGGGTGTATTATGTAAAATTCCCAAGTAAACTATAAAAATATTATGTTGGAAAAAAAAGAATCCCAGAAGGGTCCTTGCTTTGCAGATAAATGCATTTGAAGAGACTCTAATCATTTTGAAGTGTACACTGCTTAACCTAAATGGTACTGTAAAACATGAAAAATTGTAAGCCAGTAGAAAAATATAATAGAAAGCAGTCAAACCATTCCAATATTTTTTACTTACACATCTATCCTTAGAAAGTGAATTCGCTTACACACCACGTGTCTATTCAGTATTTGCTGTTAAGATACTAGAAGAAAAGTCCTTTATGTCTCATTGTTTGGAACTTCCTGTTTATCTGTTTGAATTTTGAAGGAGTAAAATTGCTGCCAATATGTCAGAAATACAAGCATGCTTTTATAAAAGAAAAGGCTCCATAGAAAGCGTTCTACTACATTTAGGAAGAAAAAGACTCTAAGGTAATCAACTGCAGTGGAACTGGGGAGCCTGTCTCTGTATCTATGGATTCCAAAGGCTGAACAGGCTGAGCTGGGGAGGACTCAGGCCTCCTTTCACCTTCTTAATGAAGGCTTTTAAAGTGCAGACTTGGTGTTACCAATGGCTGCTGATAATCGGTGTTCTCCGCAGAGAATTTGTTCTTAACTATTTTTCTACTGCCAAGCAGCGCTCCAAGGCAGCACTTTAAATCATGCTCTCCCCGGGAAAATTGGATGCACAGCCTTCTGGGTTTCTCATGCAACTAAGATCATGCCTGGGGAGAAGCCAACTGCAGAGAAGGTTTTCCGCCTGTGAGCTGGAAAGTCCCACTGAACGAAAGTTCAGAAGGTTAGAAAGACAGACTTCAGAGAGGGAGAGTCATGTCCATTTGGTAGAGCGTGGCAGTCATCACAGGACGCCCTGACCCTAGCTGGGCTCAGGCCATTGAGCAGCGGGACAACCAGGCAGTTTCCCCCCTCATCAGCTTGACTCTGTTGCTTTTCTCACAGAAGATGCTCTGTAAATATATGGTAATTTGCTTTTGACTCCAGAAAATATCCCTTGTTTGGATTCCAATAGTCCTTATTTAATTAAATAGTTCTAAATATCACTTTAGTTTTGCCAAGTTTTTTTTTCTCTCACTCACATCAAATTTTAGAAACAATTCCACCAGTCAGGCTGTATTTGCCAACTGCCAACAACCTACCGTGAACCAGAAAAAAACAGAGCAGTTCAGTTCTGGGACGGCGGTAGGACAGTGGCCGCACAGGGAATTTGAGTTACCCTGGACCGCAGCGGTGACTTGCCAGCTCCTGGGAATGCAGTTTAAGCACAGTGCCGTGCGTCAGGTGCATGTCCAGCCTAGAGTCCAGATTTTAAAGCACACGTTGGAAACTACAGCATAAAGCAGACGTTGGAAACTACAGCATAGTGTCTGTAAGCACAGAGATGACTGTGATAATATTTCAGCAATAAGCTCGAAGCCCAAAAGCAAGGAATTTCTTAGAACTGAGGAATGAGTGATGGTGCCTTACTTTACACCCATAATACAGGAATCTTTGTAGCCTGGGACAGTCAATAAGGAGAAAGGTTCATTTTGACTCAAGGCTTTGGAGGTTCATAAACATAGTCAGTTGGGCCTTTTGGAGGTGTGTGTGTGTGTGTGTGTGTGTGTGTGTGTGTGTGTGTGTGTGTGTGTGTGTGTGTGTGTGATGCAGTTGTACATGATGACAGGGGTGAGTTAAAACAAAACAGCTAATCCATGGTAAGAAAGCAGAGGAGAAAGAGAAGGGACGGGAGCCCCCCCACCCCCATCCTCTTTAGGGCATGCTGTAAATGACCTGAAAAGGTTCCACCAACTTTCAGTAATGCTGAGCTGGGGACAAAGCACATAGGCCTGTCAGACATATTCAGGATCCAAACTATAGCAGACAGGATGGGAGAGTCTTCCTACCTACAAAGCCTGTGTCCAGGGTGGTAAGGAGGAAGGAGAGAAAAATGAGTGAGTCAACACTATTTTTTGTTGCTTCAGGTCTGTTCACTGTTTGTCTAGGGCAGGGTTTGATAGACACCTTTCCCTAAAGGTAGGAAGTAGTTTGTCATTTGCAGGGCATGGCATGGCAACTGTCCAATCTGCCTTTGAAGTGCAAAAGCAGCAATGTAAAATATATAAATGAAGGGCCTACCTACAATTAGTGAGGTTTCTTTTACCAAATTGGGCATCAGGCTTCCTTGCCACCTGCTACAGTACAACAATCATTAAATGGTTCCGCTCTGCCTTTCCTATGTTAATTATTAACACGGACATTTCCATGAGCGCCTGGAGTTGAACTTGGAGGGCCTGTAAGACTAATGAGCCTTATTCGCCAGACACGGAGCTCAGGAATCACTGGAAGGATCTAACCATTTTTAGGTCTTTCTTCAAGGTTTTTGTTTGTTGGTTTCATCAAAGATTCAGTCTAATTATGTGGTAACAAGGATTTCAAAGCAGCTTCCCTGATATTAGCCATGTTCCCATTTCTATGTGTGACTGCTTGTTTTACAATAAGCAACCAAATCACTTCAAAGACATCCAAAATATTTATTAATTTTTCCTATGCTGTACTAAAGACCTGATTTGACTTATGGTGAACCTCCAAGACAGTACAAATTTCTCTTATAATTAGAAAACTAACCATTATGCACTATTGGTTCAAAGTTGGGCCCAGAGAAGAACTTCTGTTCCTTTTAATTTTGTAACCTTGTTCTGCCTCTTCTATTCAGCTATGTTTGAAATTATTTCATGTGACATGTTTCTGTTTCTTACATCTTAGATTGGATACAATTTAAATGTTTCTTTCCAAGAAAAGGAGAATTCAAAAAACAAAAAAACTATTGAAATTAAGAATTTTACTTTATTCGGGCAGGAGAGATTGTGCCATGGCTAAGAACACTTAGTGTCGCTAGAGAGGACCTGGGTTTGGTGCTTAGCACCCATAGCAGGTGGCTCACATCTCTTGTGACTTCAGTTCCAGAAAATCTGATGCTTTCTTCTGCCCACCATAGACACCTGTGTGCATACGGTACACATATCACTTAACCACATACCCATACACGGGAAATTAAGAGGCTGGTGAAATGATTCAAAAAGTAAAGACACTTGTCACTAAGTCTGGGTGAACTGAATTTGAGTCCCAGGACCCACATGGAGAAGAAGAGAACTGACTCCTGCAAGCTGTTCTTTGGCCTCCTAACACTCACTGTGGCTTGTTTGCACTTGCTTGTGTACAAGCACACACACACACACAATAAATGAATACATGCAGTAAGATATGCACCTAAAACTAAAAATCAAATCCTAAAAAAATGAAAAAATAAAAAAGAATTGACATTCTTAAGTGTCATCTTATGTTAGTCTATTTGTCTTTGTGCAACTTTACTTTGAAGCTCATGCAAACTTAAAGGAAAGTTGTAAGCTACGAGGTAAAACTCTTAGCATTCTGGAAATACCCAGAGAATCAACTCCTTCTTCTCATTGCTCATGTCTCACCAGAGAAAGGCAAGCTTATCTCCATTTATTTAACCATATTTAAGGAGTTCCTATTTATTTTTAGTTTTATAAACCTACTTGAATTGGTCTCTGGTAAATAAATGTTTTGTAAGGAATATATTTTTTTTAAAAATGACAGCCGAGAGCATGCACCCTTAACTAAAAAGACCTATTAAGACATGAAATGCCAGGAGCTGGACAGGTTATCTCAGTAGTATAAAAAGAAAATATAAAGAAAGAAAGAACATGAAATGCTTTTTAGAGGATCAAAGTTTGAATCTCATCATCCATGCTGGGTGGCTAATTACTGCCTGCTCCAAGGATATCTGACACTTCTGCCATCTGCAGGTTCCTGCAGGCTCACAGCATACATGCCCCCCAACACACACACATAATTAAAACTGTTATTTAAAAAGAAAGAAATGAAGTGAAGTTGCCTCATTCAATCAACATTGGGGTGAGTTTCCTGGCCACTGAGACCGTCTTCTCAGCCATCAACTCACTGATTCTCAAGAGAAACTTTCTCTTCCCTCTACACACTCTGGGGAGTCTATGGAAAGTCTTCTTTTGCGTGTCACCGGTCAAGTCATGTATGTGAATAGGAGATTAAGCACCACATCACACAAGCAAAGACTTGCTGCCTTTCACAACCAGATCTCTTGAGATAGGAGAGTTTCCAATCACTCCCAGAGCCTGACTCCTCTGTGTGAAGGAACCATCCCTCAAGAGTTACAGAAAACCCCCAATCTTCCAATAATAACTATATTTTAGTTGCTCACTGACATTTTATAAACAACATAGTGGATGAGTAGAAAGGCCAGCACCATTCTTCACCTACCACCCAACCTGGTTTTTGTTTTGTTTTGTTTTTAATTTAGACCTCAATAACATCCCATCTGCCGTGGAACATTCCACAATAGACACAGAACCCTGGGGTGTCACCTGAGTGTGTACTAGGCTTGAAAGAAAGGAATACAGTGAGGTCTGGAGGTAGACGGTTATTGGCCTGGGGAGGCTTGAGGTTTCAGGGACACGGAACACCTGCCATGCTTTTGGACACTCCCGCTCTCCCCTTGACTGTGCGGCTCTTCTCCCACAAGAAGAAGTTAACCACTGAGCAAAGAAAGATGAATATGGATTTCACTGAGAAGAAAAGATATGCTATGATTTCAAGTGCCTCTTAGATCTCTTATAGTCTTTCTTTCCCTCCTCTGTTTTTGAGGGAGAACCCTAAAAATACAAACACTATAATTTTATCAAATACGTGAAATATAAATTTTCAGGGGTGATAAGGGTAAAAAAGGGACATGTATTGAGGTGGAGGCAGTGAACAAGGGCACCACACTCAATCTGAGAGCAACAGCACCTAGAGGTACCTTCAAGGTGCATTCATGGTGGATGGACAGGAGTCCAGTTAACACACGGAGGCACAGTAAGAAAATGAAAGCAATGTTCTAGAATGTTAAGAAACAAGAAAATGATCACCAAAGACTGGAACCCTAGCAGTCATCAAAGTCTTTGTAGGACTGTATTCTTGACAATGGGGCAGTGGGAGGGGGGAAGCAGAGAATTAGTCAGAGCATTGTGTAATTAACTTACATGCTTACAACTTTCTATTACAAAGTACATGAGGTAATCAATTTATAAGGAGAAAGATCCATTTTGCCTCGTGGTTTCAGGGGTTTCGATCAGTGCTTTCTTTGTCCCTTTACCTTTAAGCCTGCAGTGAGATCATGGTAGATGCATATAGAAGATGAAGCAAGGTTTCTCACTCAATAGTAGCAAAGAAGCTGTCCTAGTTAGCATTGACTGTCAACTTAATGCTGCCTAGAAACGTACTCAATTGGTCTGTAGGCGTGTCCATGGAGGGACTGTCTTGATTGTTAATTAATGCAGGAATGCACAGCCCACTGTGGGTGACTCTATTCCTTTGGCAAAGTGATCCAGAGCTGCTAGATAAGCATAGAAAACTAGTTGAGCATGAGCCTGAGAGCCATCCAGCAGGCACTGTTTCTCCTTGATTTCTGCTTTAAGTTCTTGTTTGAGTCCCTGCCCTGACTTCCTTCAGTGATGTGCTATCACCTGGATGTGGAATCCAAATAAATTCTTTCTCCTCTAAATTGCTTTTTGTCAATTTTTTTTTCACAGCATCAGGAAGGAAACTAAAACAGAAGCAGAAAAGACAGGGTGGGGTGTCAACATCCTCCAAGAGCATACCCTTAATGATATAACTTCTTTCCGTGGAATACCAACTTCGAAAGGTTCCACTACCTCCCAGTACTCCATGGGTTATGTTTGACCAAGCCAGGTAATCCAAATTCAAGCTACAGCAATTTGCATTCTTGTGGTGGCAGAAGAGCAAATGCAGACTGGCGGGGAGTGGTTATCACAGGAATACACTGAAACTCGAGAATGCCTTATTCTAAGGTGGTGACAATGGAGATGAAAATGTGAGCAAGTTCTAGAGCTGTGCTGAATCAGTTTAGGTGGACCTCCTTAAAGGCACTGTCCCATCCTCAAGCGCAGAGACTTCTATAAAGCACCTAGTGTTTGTCCTTCTTCCCCAACCAGACGACAGTAACCAGGGGCTTGAGGTGTGTGCCTTTACTCTCGGCACCATGTCCTTCTATTGATACAGGATTGTCCTCCAGGAAGAGAGAATGCTGAATCCAAGAGAGTGGAAATGAGTGAAGGCGTGTTAGGGAGCAGAGCAAACCTGTTCACAAGCATAGAGCAAAGAGAGAGGGAGGGAACCGGGAGACAATTCTCCCTAAGGTCACCCCCACCCCAGAAGTGTTCTAAGAACCTTCCACAAGGCTCCACCCCTTAAAGTTTCTACTTCTTTCCCAATGACCATCCTGGGACGTTTAAAGCAGGGGCAAGGGAGACACTTAATATCCAAACTACAACACTCATTAGTTCTTCCAGAAAAACTTATTTTGGCTCATGGTGAAGTGCTTGGCTCAAATCTCAGCCCCCACTACTGTCAAGAAACAGTGGTGGCTGCAGCAGATTTTTTGGCTCTGGAGGTGTTAAGTGACATCTCTCTTGGGGTGTGCTGGGACAGCATCACATAGAGAAAGTCCGGACCATGAACAACTGTGAGTCCGGCCTCTACGCTTATGAAGCCACTGGGGTTGAGACATGCGTCTCCACCCTCCACCCTTCACCTAGCCCAAGGCCCTGTCTCTGAGTACCATAGTCGGACTAAGTTCTCTCCTTCATACTTCACAGGTGAGATTAAACTTCAGCATTAGCTTTGGAGGGACAAGCCATGCCCAGCAAGAGACAATGGCCACCCTAGTGTTTTCCTAGTAATTCTCTAGCGCATCTGTATGTTGCCCCTAATAAACCTGATTGGTAATAATAGAGTCTCTCTTATTTTTCAAATTTTTCTTTTATTCTTGAGGTTATAGTAAAATTATATCATTTTCCTTCTCTTCCTCCCATTCTCCCTTATATCCCTTTTTGCTTACTTTCAAATTCAAAGACTCTTTGTTCATTCATTGTTATTATATGCTATATGCTGTTATATATACACATATATGTACACATACATCATATACATATGCACACATACACACATATACATATACACATACATTATATATACATGCACAAGCACATACACCTACATATACATCATATAATCTGTGTCTCCACATGCATCTACACACATAGACATAAGACCTTCTCAGTCTGTATAATGTTACCCATGAGTGTTTTCGGGGATGAATGCCTTGAACACAGTTATCTCCTCTGATCTCAGGAGCTAAGCAGGGGTGGGCCTGGGTCTGCATCTGTGTGCACTGTGCTCTCTGGAAGCACTCCGGCAGCCAGCACTCTCTGCTCGCACTTGGAATGCTCATGCTAAACAGCGCTGTGAGCTGCACCGGGCAGGCCTCCTGTTCTGGGAACTGGCACAAGTTCTGGGCCGCAGCTTGGCACTCACCTTCCCAGCCAGTAGGTGCTCAGATTTTAATGCATTCAGAACTAGGAACATGTCTCTCAGTGCTTCCACAGACAGCATAATCTTATAAAGAAAGAAAGACACATTCTCTTGGGTAATTCCTTAGTTTTCCTTAATTTCTGGGAACATCAAATCGGTGGAAACTAAGGTGCACTGGAGTGGAACAGCTGTGTCAGTTTGGGTTTGTGTCACATTTTGAGAGAGGCCTGCTATAAAAGGGAAAGGCTCAGAGAACTCAGCAAGAAGTCAGGATGCAGATCATAAGGAGGACCCAAGTGAGGAGGCATAAATCTCACTCAGAAGGGAAGACAGAACAGACAGAAGTAATGGCTGAAGAGAGAGAACAAGGTAGGAGATGGGCCACAGAGAGTTAAGAGGGTGGAGATCAGAGCTGAGGAGAGCACAGGAGAGAGGACAGAAGGCTGTAGAGAAAAGAGAAACTGAAGCTGGGGGTGACTTTGTAACAAGCTGGAGACCTAAGTCAGGGTAGGCTCCTAGGAGGATATGAGGGGAACTCAAGCAGAGACTCCTAGTAGAAGAGGCCATAGAGACTGAACAGGACATCCTTTAACTAGACTAGTCTTCTAGTAAAGGGTAAGGAACACCAACCCACCCACAAAAACTTCGACCCCAAATTTACCCTGGCTATGAGATGTGCAGGGCTAAAGACAGAGCAGATAGAGCAGAGATCGAGGGAACACCCCACCAATGCCTGGCCCAACCAAAGACCCACCCTATCAGAGAGTGCCAACCCTGACACTATACTCTGCTAAGCTTGCAGACAGAAGCCTATCAGAGTTGTCCTCTGAGAGCTTCTACCTAGCAGCGCCTCAAACAGATGCTAAGAGTCACAGTCGAACATTGATCGATGTGTAGGGAGTCCTGCAGAATAGTGGGAGGAGAGAGAAAAGGACCTGGAAGTGACAGGAGCTCCACAAGAAAAACAACAAAGCCAACTAACCGGGGCCCAGAGGGGTTTGCTGAGACTGAAGCATTAACCAAGGACCATGCATGAACTGAGGTAGCAGTTGGGCAGCTTGGGCTTCAAGTGGTTACTCTAGTAAGGGAAGTGGGGACCTGCATCACTCAGGGGCTCACTTGGTAGCTTTTAGATCACATTCTGCCTTGCCAGGCTGCAGGGAAAGAGGACACGTTCAGTCCTGATGAAACGTAAAGATCTAGGGTGGGTGGGAAAGGGAGGGGAGGGGGAAAGAAGGTGGGACTAGGAGAGGAGGTAAGAAGCTACAAAGATGTAAGGTGAATAAAATAAATTAAAGAGAAAAAAAAGAAATTAAAAGAAGAGTTCAGGATGATCTTTCCATATCAACCACTCATGACCCTCAGTACACTCTCATGAACAAATATGTGGATGACCTAGGGTCTCCCTAATTGAGGAAGCTAAGATGTCCAGGAGCAGGCCTGGGGACCATTCCTCCACACTACAGGTGTCTCCTCAACACATCCATAAACCTTCTCTCTGAGTTCTTAACCGTAAACAACCTTCTAACTTGGTTTGCCTGGTCCTCGGTCACCTCTATCCCACTAGCCTTAAATGCTTGCAACTTCTTCTCTACCCTCCCGTCCCATCCTTGACCCTTGGCACACATTCAGTCATGGGCCACCAGGGAATCTGTATGGCAGTGGCCAAGCAGGCAGACATCAGGAGGATGGACCAGTGCTAGGAACAAGCTTGGGATAGTGCCTGCCACGGAAGAGCAGGGATGTGCTTGGGAGACATAATGAGTAGGCAACCAGGAGGCATCCGTAAACACACAGCTAAGGGGCTACCCCTCTTTGTAGGTGCTCATGGGTGTCTGCCTCTGGGCTTTAATATGCATGTGGCCCCCATTTCAGTAAGATTCCTACCTGAACAACAGGCCAAACCCCTAATTAAGATTAACAGTTATGAGCTCCCCTGTAGGATACATCTAGGCCTGAGTCCTATGCAGCATGCTGTAAAGGGTCTAGTTGAAGGTCAATTGTTTTGTTCTAGTCATTAACTGGCTTGATGATCTTTATCTTATTTTCCCCAGGGGAGATGCTAGGAACATAATATTGAATGACTGTAGACTCAGCTTCCCCTCATAGATCCCACAATGTGATAGAGGGAGATAGGCAAATAGGCCAACTCAATTGTGAAGTTTGGTACATGTCTAGCTGGGCATCATAGGGCAGGGTGTAGGGAGGTGTGAAGTGAGAGGCCAGGCTTAGCTGTGGGAACTCAGAGATGATGACTGACAGTGCTGGTTTCTGAATGAACTCTTCCTGCAAGTTCCCATCCCAAAGCCAACCCTATCCTGTGGCCTGCCTCAGAACTTTGCTGAGTGCCCAAAGCTCCATTCCAGGCAGTTTGTCCACCTTACACCAATTCATCATTCAATGAGTAATTTGTTTGCTTTTCATACGGATGTTGTGACATATTAGGAGGTGAGGCCTTGGAAGGTGATTAAGGTTCAGGGAGATGGGTGAGGCCAAATGAGCCAAGCCACAAGAAGATGGCGTATCTCTTTAAGAGCCCGTGGGAGCTAGCTTTGTCTTGTTTTATGTTGATTTGAGATACACAGAGACATTGACCAAACTGTTATTCAGGAGGCGGTCCCCACCTGAGCCCTGACATTCATATATCCTGACCTCATAATTCTAGCCACCTAGCACTGTAAGGAAGAACCACCCATTGCCTATCAACCACCCAACCTGTGGCCATTGGATATAGCAGCAGCCCACACCGGTTGAAGCCTTGGAAGGCAATGGAAGAGAGAATGTGGTACCACACTCCCTGAATACTTGAGAACTTAAGTGTACATCTCCCACACACACACTTGCCACAGCGTGTGCGTGCAGCAAACTGGATGACAGTGGCTAGCACACTCATGCTCAAGTTAATCTTTATCTAAAACTAGCAAAGCTCTGTCTTCTCACTTCCAAGTGTGTCTCTCACTGACAGATGGCCCCAAGCACAGGTGCACCGTCGCTGGTTCACGTTAGCCTCACATGTCACACAGTGTCTCACTTGCTTCGTTCATGTGCCTGTATTTTATTGATTATACATCTTCGTTTAACTGAGATTCGCAGAAGAAACTACAGACTGGGGAAAACACTAATGATCATTATCAAGAGAACAGGAAATTAGAGAAGTTAAACTCTGCTTTTGAAAGCCATGTTTACAGAGAGAATCATTAATTCACCTTTGTGGCAAACTGCACAGATTTCTATTCCAGTTAAAATATAAAATTTAGGTGGTCCACAGAATAATAACACATTTGTTAGTGTGTACATACACTAAGAAGATGCTTTGCGAATTTCATCCATACTGCTTTCCCTTTCTAAGTTTCTGAAGGAATTCTAAGAATGGCCTAGAAGCTTCTCACCAGTCACCACCCAGATGTCAGGTAGGCCGTTCCTCCTACCCTCAGCTAGCCGGCTTTGGCCTGCCTCTACCTCACACTAGCTTTGCTGTCCACACCAACAACTAACAAGAAAACAATTTCAAATCTTTAATAAAACATGGGGACCAGAGAAGTCTTCCCATTCTTGCTGAAATCCCACAGGTTCAAGACAGGCCCTCTGCTCACCTTCTGCTTGGCTCAGCTCAAGATGCATGATGCTTCTATGAAATCCCTTCTGTGACTTAGATCCTGGTGATCTGTCATTCAAAGTCTTACCTTGCTCTGGAAGGAAACCATGTAAAATTCTCACATCTTATATTGGTTCCCTCCTTACTCTTTGGCTCCCACCCAATGCAAACCTCAATCCAGATTGCCTCATCCTTTGGCATAAGGTTACAAACCCCAGAGCTCCTTGTACCAAACCTGGCTTGCATCTAGAACGCTTTTATCTGCATTTATCTACCTGGACTTAAAAAAGTAGCAGAATGCTCTAGACTCTGGAGTCTAGTTATCTTACACAAAAATGTATTTTTGCTTTAAAAAATATGACCTTGAGATTCACAGTATTAATAGAAATATAATTATTCCTGCAATCATTTTCAAGGTTATAGTATACGATTATTGTCAATTTATCCTGACAGACACTTGAAAAACATTAACATAAATCTTCCACAAAGGTTGGCTTAAGTCTCAGTGCTGCAATTTGTTAAATAGCCTCTTTACATCCTGTAGAGAACACCAAACTACCCCAGCACTTTCTGTGCATTGCATTTACAAGAACAAGTATAATGTGGCTGAAAAAACCCTACATGAATGCAGTGTTTGTCTGAGACAGAGCTTGCAGTCAGGTTACCCGGGAAAGCACTGCTTTGGCAATGAATGCTTCTATTGTACACATGGTACAAACCCACCACATGCATTACAGTCTATAAATATAACACAGGAAATTAGCATAAAGGCATTTGCAAAGCAAATGTTTATACACCATTATCTCACAGAGTAACAAGACTTGGCTTCATCCCCCAAATTCTAGCCAAGGGGCCTTTAAAATCCACGTTGGCTTCACCAGTCATGGGGAAGGGGGAGATGAATACACTCCCAAACCTGTGAGGTGTATTCATGTGTCCTAATATTTATTATCATTGCTGGTGCCCATAAGCAACCCAACCCTGGGGGTCAGACGTCTGGCCAGATTTGGACTCTGATTCACAGGAAAGCACAATTGGCCAGTGACTGAGAGCCACACAAGAAGGCCTCCTGTGTATGTCAGACTTCCTGGCACATGGCACCAATGGACACTGTTAGTTGAGGCCAGCCTACCATTTATACATGTGCCAGTAGGACAAATGAAGTTACTTTAATCATGCTGGTGCTTTAAGTATAATATTGCTGCTTGCCAGGACTGAGAAGGGTAAGTGTTCATCCATGTGCAAGAAATGAGAGGTGAGGATATCCACTCCCTAAACTGAGAGATTTAGGAATTGGGGTTAGAATGGGGATCACCACCCAGGACAACCCAAGAGTATAGCATGTCCAGGTCACATATATGAGAGCATCTTTATTTTACTGTACATTGTACATCCTTCCAACTTATTTTGTGTTGATAACTGGTAGACACAAATCTGTTCCCTTCTGTGACATCTCAGGAGAACTTGTCCTCATCAAGCCCTTTGTATTTTACGAGTTTGAGTTTCTTCTCCACAAACCAGGCAGCAGATGGAAACGTTGATTACTGAATTTGATGAGCCGTCTTTGCAGGGGTTCATGTGGGAGGAAAGTGAGAGTGTGTCCAGCTATCACATCTAGGAGACCACTGATTAAAGTGTACAGCTTTATTTTATGTGCTTCTAGGGAAGTAATAAAATATCAGTTGAAACTGGAAAAGCCACCCATTGTGAGGTGCCACGTACCTGTTAAATGCACACATAACTTGGAGTTTGTGAAATGCTTTGTATGTCCTACTGTTCTTTATTTATCAGATCTGCTATCCAATCAGACACATGGCAAATTGTGTCTGTAAGTTTTCCATTCTTACACTAGACCCATTGCAAGGAAGTCATACTCACAGGCTGTGTTGCAGAGCAGACCAGGCAGCCCCTCTGCTCAGTGTGTTTAAGAACCAGCACGAGAAAGTAACAGAACACACGTAGTCAGAACAAACCTTCCATACAGCAAGCACCTATGCAGGGCAGGACACTTTGGAGGGTCTGACTCAATAAATTCCCATGAGTTGCCTCTTGTGTTTGTAAACCAGTTCCCTGAGCTTATTTCTTGCACTTGCCTAATTCATTTCTATTTTAAAAACAATGCTCCAACTCACAGATGGGGGTACACTGTGGAAGAAGAAGCAAAGGAAAACAATGGGAGAATGCAGATTGGGTTGGTCATTAAGGATCACATGTTTTGAAACAGATTGTTAAAGTAGATTGTTAATCTCCACTTCCTCCAAGAGCCTTAACCCTCCCGGTTTCAGAGAAGGTTCCTGCTGGAAACTCTCTGGGGCTGGACTTCATTATCATTTTGCCCTGAAACCCACTTCCTAAAGTAATCAGGACAACTATTGAAAACAGAACCAACCATGTCCAGACAGAAGGACAGGCTGCATGGTTGTCCTCTCTGACTAACTCAAAGGGTCCAGGTTAGAGGCCCAATGCCAGCAACCCCCCATTGACTTCTATCTTCTGTATCCCCTGAGTCTGTAAAACCCGCACCATCCACTCTGCAAGGGACAAGGTTCACTTCTTCATCCCACTTCATGCTCCAGAATGCTTTGCACGCATACATTCTGTCCTCATTTAATTCTCTGGCATAATTTTGTTTGTTAAAAGTTCCAGGAAAGCCCATAGCTAAGCATGACCTTCTGTGGACAGTACTGTAGATTCCTGCCCACCCAGTCATGCTGCAAAGGTCATCCTCAGAGCTGCAAGTGCTGAAGTGGTCTGCAGATGCAGGCAGGAAGGTCAGCTTAAAATGTCGTCCCTCTGCCCCCCAGGCAGAGCTATTCTTGGTTCAGACTACAGTGTTGTCACCTAGGTTATTTTGCTAGCACTTTAAGAACATACTCAGTGCTGTTGGGTAAGGAATCCTTGGCACCGTCCCTCCAAGGCCCACTTAGCTCAGAAGTGAGCAGGAAAACAGACACTTGCTTCCCAAGGTCAAGATCCGCCATCTTGTCTCAGTTTTTTCTTTCTAGTCGTGCTTGGGACTGATAATCACTCTCACACTTCCAGCACACTTTTCTTTACCTTATAACAGTTCAGATTTGTGAATATATGTGTTAAAAGACCCATCAAGCATTCTCAGGCATAAAACCTTTTACTTTATTTTCATCTTTAGGTAAGAAGAGGGGAAAATGGGCTCCTTTGTTGGCTCTTGAGCTTATCTTCAATGTTAATGTTAAAAATATAAAGTACAGGTATACATATATTTTATAGATATTGGTTTGACACCAGGTCATAGAATGCAATATTTTATCATCGGTCAACATAGTCCCTCAATAAATTTTATAGTATCTTGGAGAAAAAATGTTTTTAAGCAGCATCCATGAGCTTTTCTCATAGTGCAGCATTTGGTTGGTATAGGAAGATAATGGCTCCAGTTTAAGAAAAGCAGGTTGCAAGTAGGTTAGAGAAGAGCTGACTGAAAGGTGATGTGGAGCAGAGGTCTCTCTGAGAAGCAAAGCTCTCATGAGAACATACACCTGGACCACCCTTTCTCCATAGATGGGCTCCAGGGGCTGCCCGTGAGCAGAACTGTAGCAACAGCCGTAGGTCACTATGAGCAGCTGCGGAAGGATCATTGAGCAGCTGGGGTGCTGGTTCAAAAGCGGTGCTGTCGGAGCAGCATGACAACTTGACTTTTATTCACTAGGCTCACCCATGAATACCTGACAACAAAAGCTGCCATGTGAGTGCTGGAAGCAGAAACTGCGTCCTCTGCAAGAGCAACTAGTGTTCCTAACTGCTGAATCATGATAATTTTAAAATCAAAACGCTGTGTATCATATCCATGAGGTGCAAACACTGCACTCAATCACAGTGCTGGTAAGATCAGCATGAACAAAATCAAAAACAAAATGTATTTGAAGTTTAGGCCTTAGCTTAACCTTTTCCAAAGGCAAGAATTGCCTTGTGTTTTATGTTAAATTTGCTCCAACCATGCAATATAAGAAAATGATTCAAGAGGTTGACGCCATGGTTCAGTGGTTAAGAATACTTGACTCCCTACCATTCCGGCGGACCTGGCTTTGATTCCCAGCACCATGTGGAGGCTTACAACCATTTATGTCTCCAGTTCCAGGAGTTCTGGTACCCTCTATGGCTTCCACAGCCACCAGACACACAGTGGTACATAGACATATGCAAAAAGAAAAAAAACACTCATGTACATAAAATACAATTTTAAATTCATTTATTTTTTTAATTTGAAAGAAGCACCTACGCCTGGGATGCAAAGTACCTAACCTGTGATTGATATAAAAATAAATAAATTAATTTAAAAAATTGGAAAAAAAAAGAAGCACAATTATTTAGTACGTAGCTTGGATAGCTAACTGCTTCTGAAGGTCAGTCTCTTCTGAGAACAGTCTCTGACGAAGCATCCTATACCACAGACACTGTCTGGTCAGGAAAATAGGTCTTGAGAAGTGAGTACTGACAGGTACACGAAGCCGAGGCTGAGCACAGGAAAAAGCCCCTCCTGCACTGGCATCAGTCAGCCCTGATGCCATTGAATGACCTCTCTACCTCTTCCTGGGATCCCAGCTGCAGGTCATCACATTGTCCTCATCTTGTTCATCCTCTGAACCTTCTGAGCTGAAACTCAGTACACGAAGGGTCTGGGCCATGATAAGCTGGCCACATTTGATTCTGTGGATGGGGGGATGACACAGGATAGCAAGCTGTACTATAAGAAAAGGAAACACAGTGGGTACAGCAAGCACTTCAGACTTCTCTACCAACAGCTGCTAAGCAGGAAGACCATCTGCCTTTGTGTGAAACCACAGGACTGTGCACATTTACAGTCACTACAAATACCTGAAAAATATCCACTTGCAAGCAGAAAAGCTTGTCTGACCATGTGAGTTCCATCCACAGTAAGTTGACCTTACGCCTAGTACATCTGACAGGCTTCATGGTTGGTTGTTGGGAGCCAGATTGACACAAGACTTTCATAGAGGCCCTGATGAAAGAACAGAGGGAGCTTTGGTTCTGTGTCCCTCTCCAGGAGTGGATTTGGCAAAGCCCACCTACAGCTGGAGCCAGTACCTCAAGAGCCATGTTTTGACTTCTGGGGACCTGACTCTCCTCCCTGGGCTATAGTTATCAGGCCTTAGGCAGCTGTGTCTGAGGTATCCTATGTTTTGTCTGCCTTAGCTCTTTGCTGCCCTTGGCCATTCTTCCACCTGCAAATAGGATAGAAGATAAAGTACTTTTTAATAAACTTGCTTGGCATAAGTCATCAGCTTATGCAAGCCCTCCCAGTCCCAGCTACTGATTCTGTCTTCTTTGTTTCTCTGAACATCCCTGGATAGCTTGTGGTTTAGGACTCTCATTCCTGATGGTTTGAGACAGATTAGGCTTATGGCAGGCAGAGTGGAAGTACAGCAAGAGTAAAAGGGTCAGTGTCCTACGATGCCTTTCTAAGACACATTTCTTAGTGACTTAACCTCTCCTCCTACTAGTTCTCATCCCTAAAATTTCCAACAGGGCCACAGGGTAGAGAAAAAGTCCTTATCACACAGGGTTTTTAGAGACAAGGAGCAGATATCACTAAGCAACTGCCACCCTTGATGCTTCCCCTTGAGCTCAGGTCCCTTGAGGGGAGAACTGCATTTGGAGGGTGAGAAAGCTCAACCATTGCCTACTCTAATAATCAAGTCCTCCATGAATAAATGTACATATTTGAAAACTCAGGAGACTTTGGGAAGAACGCAAAGCATACAGGACAGAAATGATCTGTGTAAACAATGAGAATGTGATAACCTAAAGAAATCCTAGAGAGGAGGTCAAAAGGAAACTGGTTAAATATAAGTTAGTATTGAGAGAGAACTTATGCCATTAACTTGTATATGCTGCTTTAAAAGAAAAACTCTGAGTTCAAGGCCAACCTGGTCTAGAGTGAGTTCCAGGATACCCAGGGCTACACACACACAAAAAAAATCTGTCTTGGGAAAAAAAATAAGAGGAGAACAATGAGGACAAGGAAGAAGAAGTAGAAGAAAGAAGAAGAAAAGAAGAAGAAAAAAAAGAAACTACTCATAGAGAAATGAAAACATCAATGAACAAAATGAAACCAAAAAGTGTAGAGGTACTGGGAACTAAAACACTGACCCAGAGCAAGACTAAGAGAGGGAAAGAGAGAGCTAAATTTTGAGTTTGTTTTATGTTGGCCATCTACTGCTTGGCATGGGATCTTTGGAGTGGTTAGTATATCCAACCAGTGAGACTTCATTGGAGAAAACTAGTTTTTTTTTTGGTTTGTTTTTGTTTTCAATGAGAGGTTATTAACTGGAAGGGGAGTCTGGGTTAGGGATAGATTCTTATGTATGCTTCTCCTCTCACTAGGACATCATCTGGCTTAGGCCGCTGCAGTAATAGTGTATGTTCCCACAGCCTCTGTTCATCAGTCCTGTTGTGTCTAAAAGACTGTTTTCTTGGTGTCCTCTATCTTCTCTGGCTCTTACAATCTTTCTGCCTCCTCTTCCTAAGAGTTTGCCTAAGCCCTGGGAAAAATAATTTGATGGCGATGTTCCATTTGGGACTGAGTTGTTCTAAGGTCTCTCACTCTCTGCACATTGCCCAGTACTATTTCTTTTTTTTTAATTAAGAGTTTAATTCATTTCTATTTACTATAATTGCTGTTAAGGTAGGAATTACACCTGCCATTTGCCATATGTTTTCTAGATGACTTAACTTTCTTTCCCCTCATTCCTTCAACACTATCTCCTGGGTCCTACATAAACATTTTTAAGTAGTTTATTTATTTTATATTACTCACAGGTTATATATTTTGTATTCCAGCTGTAGCCCCCTCTCTCATTCCCTCCCTCTCTCCCCATCCCTCCCTCATCTTCTCCCTGCCCCCCTCCAAGTCCACTGATAGGGGAGGACCTCACTCCCTTCCATCTGACCCTAGCTTATCAAGTCTCTTCAGGGCTGGCTGCAATGTCCTCTTCTGGGATCTAGTTAGGCTGCTCCTCCCTCGGGGGGTAGGGGGGAAGCAGTCGACAAGCCAGCCTTTGAGTTCATGACCGAAATAGTCCCTGTTCCCCTTACTAGGGTTCCCAGTTGGGTACTGAGCTACCATGGGCCACATTTGAGCAGGGGTTATAGTTTGTATCCATACATGGTCCTTGGTTGGAGAAACAGTCTCATAGAAGACCCGTGTGCCCTGATCTATTTGGTCTTTGTGGAGCTCTTGTCCTCGCCAAATCTTACTAACTCCCCCTTTTT